>VZTY01029965.1:25700-112053 GCA_013400935.1 Turnix velox | reverse complement strand
GGCCTTTCTGTGGGGCTTGGCGTGGGTCCCTTCGTGCTGCTGTGGGTCCTGTGGGCTTGTCATGGAGTGTGTAGTGTGTCCTGTAGGCCTGCCACTGGGCCTGACGTGAGACCCGTGGGCCTGCCGAGGAGCTTGGCGGGGGTCCTGTGAGGTTGCTGTGGGTCCTGTTTGCCTATCAAGGGGAGTGCAGTGGGTCCTGTGGGCCTGGTATAGGGCTTGGAGTGGTTCCTGTGGGGCTTGACATGGATCCTGTGGGGTTGCTGTGGGCTATGTGGGTCCTGACATAGGGCTTGGTGTGGATCCTGTAGAGCTGCTGTGGGCTCTGTGGGGTTTGCCATGCATCCTGTGGGACTGCTGTGGCCCCTGTGGGGATGCTGTGGGCTGTGTGGGGCCTGCTGTAGGGCTTGTTGTGGATCCTGTAGAGATCCATGGGGCTCCTGTGGGGCTGCCACAGGGCCTGTGTGTTTTCTATGAGGCTGGCATAGGTCTTAGTCTGGGTCCTGTGGGTCTGCAGGGCTCCTCTGGGCCCAGTGTGGGAGCTGTGGGCCTGTCTTGAAGCTTCTGGGGCCTATGGGCCTGGGATCTTGCTGTAGGCCCGCTGTGGGCCCTGTGGTTCTTGTGGGCCTGCTGTGTAGCCTCTTGTGGGACTGGAGGCACAGGAGGCGGGCCTGCTGTGAACCCCACTATGGGTCTTGTGGGCCTGAAGCTGGAGAGGCTGTGGGACCTGGGGGAGGTTGTGGGGCCAGGAGGAGTTGTACCAGGGTGGAAAGTCAGGGGAGAAGGTTGGCTGGAGGGTGGTGAAGGGCTGTGGAGAGGGATGGAAGCACTGGAGCTGTACCCTTCCGTGTTGTCATGTCAGCTTCCAATGCTGGTCTCTGCTAGGGGGATTGCAGGTCAGGATCACCTCCTGAAATCCTGTGGTAAAGTGGCCCCCTGCTTTACTTTTGCACTAGACCAGGGTAGGTTTAGATGAGACAGTAGGAAGAAGTTGTTCACCATGAGGGATTAAACTGGATGATCTTTCGAGGTCCGTATCAATCCTTGACATTCTGTGGTGTTCTGTGAGACGCTGCAGGAGGTTGCCCAGAGAGGCCCCATCCCTCGAGATGTTCAAGGCCAGGCTTGATAAGACTCTGAGCAACCTGATCAAATGTAGGATGTCCCTGCACAGGGATTAGACTAAATGGCTTTTGAAGGTTCTTTTCAACTCTGTGGATGGTTTCATGCTTCTTTGATTCACGTGGGGAGGGAGGCTGGGATGGGAGAAAGCTCAAGCCTTGTTGAATGGGGATGGTGATAAGTATCTGTGCCCCATACCCAAAACAAGCACGTGGTGTAAAGAGGCCCACGGTCCTTCTGCAGCACAGACTTTCATGTCTGGGGGTTGGCACTGTAGCTCTAGGTCTGTGTGAGGGCTCATCTGGGGGTATGTATTTCTGTAAGGAAAAACCCACTGGATTCTTAAGGTTTAGCAGCTGTGTTTAAAACAGCTCCTGATGTGCTTGGCTTGGTGTATCCCAGCTGTGGCCAGCTAGCGGGGGAGCTTCAAAGCTGACCTAAGCTAAATGAGATGCCTCTGTCTTTCTGCAAAGCTCCATCATGATGGGACTGCTTCCAAAGGGCTTTTTCCATGTGATTCTTCCCTTTGATCTTTCCAGCATCTTCACTGGAGTTATATTTGCCAAGTGTTCTGGATTTTGTTGTGGGAAACATGGCCATCTTTAGAAACAAGCCCACCTTTTGCCCCCATCTTCGGTGCAGAGCAGTGATCCCTCCTGGGACAGGCAGCTGCCTGCAGACCTGTCCCCAGACAAAGGGAAAAGTGGGTCCTGCAGCCCATGGGTGAAGCCAAGGGGTGCTATGAATGGTTGAGGCTGTTAATGAGGCATTTGGAATGATTTAAGGCTGCTTTTGTAACAGCTACATGCTTCCCCTTTGCAGAAGATATGTTTGGAGGGGTGTTCTGGAGTAATTTCTGGGTGTGTGGCTCGTGCTGTGCTGGTGCCCTGGGCTCCCAAAGGCTTTGTGTTCCCTTTCATCAGCCTTTCATCCCTGGGACCTCCAACGGCCCCGGGGTGGGGGTAGGGGAAGCTGGCCGGTTGTCCCTGTGGCCCACAAACGATCTGCTTGGTCTGCAGCCTGGCTGGCCACACACAAGGCTTGGGTCCCTTTTGCTGCTGAAAGCTGGGGTTGGGGCAGAGCATGTCCACTCTCCTTGGAGCATGGTGGGTGCCTTATCCAAAACTTTTCCTCCTTCAAGAGCCTGTCTGCCTGCCGGCACATCCGCAGCCTTTTAAAGACACGACGGGAAAAATGCAGGGAGGGGTGGCAGGAATAATTAAAGGTACAAAGCCATTTCCATAGAAGGAACAATTACATAAACTGGCTTCTCTTCCGTCTGGGGGAAGAGATGACTGAGGGAGGTATGACAGGGAATAATAAAATTCTCTGTGTGGTGGTGGGGGGAGAAGGTGAGTGGGGAAGGGCTGCTGGAGCTCCCTTTCCATAATTAGGCATTGGAAGGAGGGAGAGACTGTGTCACTTTGGGGTTCAAATGTGCTTTGTGAAGCAGTTTGGGATTGATCTGTGGTCTTGGGTGGAGGGTTGGGAGGGCAAATGTGAGAAATGTCAAATGGCAATTGAACAAACCCCTGGGAGGAGGAAGCCACCAAAGGCTGGTAATGGTCCTTCTGATGTGGGAAATCCCCAGGCCACAGGAGTGAGCTCCTTGTGTTTCGTTGGAGACCCAGCTCTTCATGGGGCTTTGGCTGTGGGTCTCTGTCCAAGAGAGGATGGGGAAGTGGGCTGGGAAGTTTTGGGTTAAAACATCTTCACTTGTCTGAAAAGTGGATGAGGCCACTACCTGATTGCTGGCTTTGAAGTGTGTTTCTGGTGGCCTCCATACCACTCTGGGGATGGCCCTTGTCCTGTTGCTGCCTCCACCTCCTTCAGACTGGTGCTGGATCTCCCCATGGCAGAGCAGATGGGGCAGGATGGAGGAATGCTCTTCGTTGTGATGCTCCTTCCATCCTCCGCTCAGTGTGGTTTGGGGAAGTCCCCTGTGACCGTGTCTGGGTGAGCTGGGGAGATGCATCTGAGGACATTTGGCTTGGCAGCAGCAGGGTTTGTACTCTCTTCTTGGCAAGAGCAACACCCACGCCTTTGGTGCTGTCTCTCCTTCCTGCCTGTTCCCATCCTTGGAGATGCTGCCTGTCTTTTCCTGCGGCACCGTGAGCTGCAGGAAGAGGAAAGGTCTACAAGAGAAAATACCCATCCCCTTTTTTGTTGGATTGGTAACTGCATTCCCCACTGTGCCTCTGACATGGGTGGGGTCTGAGGTTAATGCACCTCTGAGGAGATGCTGATGGGTCACACCTTCCAGGTCAGGCTCATCACAGCTGCCCATACCTGAAAGGGCTACAGGAAAGCTGGAGAGGGATTGTTTTCTAGGGTGTGGAGCAATAGGATGAAGAGCATTTGTTTCAAATTAGAGCAGGGCTGGTTTAGGTTAGGCATTAGGAAGTTCTTCACCATGAGGGTGATGAGGCACAGGCACAGGTTGCCCAGAGAGGTGGTGGAGGCCCCATCCCTTGAGATGTTCAAGGCCAGGGTTGATGAGGCTTTGAGCAACCTGGTCTAGTGAAAGATGTTCATGCTCACTGCAGGGGGATTGGACTAGATGGCCTTTGAAGGTCCTATCCAGCTCTGATTCTGTGATTCTATATGTGGGTCTTGGTAACTGCTGAAACTGCTGTCGTTGCAGGTGCTCTCTGTCCTGGGGACATGGAGACTTCCTTCCCTGGGGCTCATCCATCTACTGGCAAGGAAACCAATTCAACTTAGTGGCTCTCCCCAGCTCCCAGTCATCCTGACATGTTGTGGCTTTTGCAGGCCCAGCTTGGAACATCAGCTAATCCTAATGGAAATTACCTAGGAGGTCTTGTACTCCAAGCAAGGTCAGCCACGAGGTCGGAGTGGGCTGATCAGGGCATTATGTGAGCTGACTTTGGAGCTGTCTGAGGGTGGTGGCACTGGAAGAGCTTGTTCCAGCAGCATCTCCCATGTCCCTGTAGCACTGCCTCTTAGCACAGCCTGACCGCCCTCCCAGGGCACGCCGGAGGAAGGGGGTGGACAGCTCTCTCAGCCATAATGATGGTATTCATGGCTGGGGCTGGGGCTGAGGGGCTGCCGGCCGCTGCCTCCACCCCCCTGACAGCCTGCTGCCGCTCGGCGCTCCACACCTGCGGGGGTGGCATAATGAGCCGTGTCCTTGTCTCAACCTGCCGCTTCCTCTCCCGGCAGCGTCTGTGCTGCCAGCTGGGTTATTTTCTCCTTTTTTCCTCCTCTTTTTAAATTTATTTATTTTTTTCTTTTTCCTTCCCCTTCCTGCCTCTATTCTCGAGTGGTTCCCAGCTGGTGCTGGCATGAAACCCTCCTTGGAGACCTCCTCCTGAGCTGACCTTTGCAAACCCCCTCGGATGAGCACACGGGGCTCTCCTGCCACCCACACCCGGAGTGTGGGGGAAGATGCAAGTGGCTTTCTGCTGCGGTGGGCAGCAGTGCGTGGGAGGACTCGGTCCTCTCCAGTCCCCTGCTGTCCCCACCTGTGCTTGGGATGCGCTGGAGTGGCCAGTACCTGGAGGCAAGAGTGAGTGGGAGGAAAGGGCAAGCATGGGGGATGCTGCAGTGCTTTTCTGGGGCAGAGCCTTGGGAAAAGCAAGACCTACAAGAAGGGGTCCTACAAGAACGCTGGAGAGGGAGTTTTTATCAGAGCATGGAGACATAGGATGAGGGGCGCTGGTTTTAAACTAGGGCAGGGCAGGTTTAGATCACATTTAGAAGCTCTTTGCCATGAGGGTGATGTGACACACGAGCAGGTTGCCCAGAGGGCAGTGGAGGGAGGCTCCATCACTAAAGACATTCAAGGTCAGGCTTGATGAGGCTCTGAGAGACCTGATCTAGCACAGGATGTCCCTGCTCACTGCAGGGGCGTTGGACTAGATTGGCTCTGAAGGTCCCTTCCAATTTAATGCAATCTGTGATTTTATGAAATCCTGCCTTCATACACTTTGGCTTAACCTACCTTACTGGGTTCTGATAAAATGCTAAGATGTGGCCTAGACTGGATGCAGGGTGACACAGCTGGGAAAGACCCTTGTCTCCTCAATCCCCTGCTGAGTAGAGGAGCGTTGGACTAGATTGGCTCTGTGATAAGTGCTGGAGCAGAGTGATTTGTCCTGGTTTCTGGTTGAAATCAGCATCAGATGTGGGACTGACATCCTAAGAGGCTGGAATTTGGTTGAGATACTCCCTGGCAAGACAGGGTAATGATAGTCACCAGCATCCTCCTTGCTACCCACCTGCAGCCTCCTGTGTCCCTCCAGAAGAGGGACCAGCTGTTCTGGAGGGCACAGATAGCATCATTCACCCATGAAGACCCATCTGCACACTGAGGCAAACACTGGTTTTTGGAGAATCTTGCCCTTGCAATGCATTCTGAGGCCCTGCTTTCCAGGGCAGAGGCATCAGTGGGTATTACCAGCAAGGGTATGTAACCTGACGGCCACAGCTCGAGGTGGATAATGCTGTGGTTAGACACAAGCTCTGCTGCCACAATGGAGTAGGTCCATTCGATGCCTTTGACAGGTCTGCTTGGTGTAGCTAAGTGAGCTGACAGTAGCAAGGTGTGGTGGGTTCATCAGGACATGGAGTGGTACCCAGTTGACTGCTGTAGAAGGTTTGATATCTCTGTGATGCTTCTGAATTTGTGACCTCTTAAAAAAATACAACTTGGGGGCTGTCTGCTAAAGAGTATTTTCTGGAAGAACAGGCCCTTAATGTTTTCTTGTTTATTCTCCATTGTCTCCCATGTCTTCTTCACTGTGGCTCCCCTGGTCCAGTGGGAAGTGCTGCCCAGAACGATGTAGTGTTATGCTGGGGACAGGAGACTCCACTGATGCTTCAGCCTCAGTGAATTGCTCCCCTCCCCATCCATATCTCATAACTATTAACTTATCTCATTTTGCTGCTTCCTGAGCATCCTGGTTTCTTGGTCCAGCAGGGCTATGGATGACAGATGGCTGAAGTTGTAAAGAATCTCTTTACAGAAGACAAGGGAAGAATCATAGAATGCACTGAGTTGGAAGGAACCTTCAAAGGCCATCTAGTTCAACCTCCCTGCAGTGAGCAGGGACTTCCTGCATGAGATAAATGCCTCAAAGCCTCAGCAATCATGGCCTCCAATGCTGGGGACTCCAGTTCCACTCTGTACAGCCAACTCTAGGGTCTCACCACCCTCACGATGAAGAACTCTCTTATGTCTAACCTAAACCTGCCTTTCTCTAGTTTAAAACCATTGCTCCTTGTCCTATCACTCCATACCATGACAGTCCCTCCCCAGATTTCCTGTAGGCCCCTTCAGATACTGGTAAGCTGCTGTGAGGTCATCCCACAGCCTTCTCCTTTCCAGGCTGAACAGCCCCAACTTTCAGCTGTCCTTGTAGTTGAGGTGCTCTAGTCCCCTGGTCATCTTCATGGCCCTTCTCTGAACCCTCTCCAACAAGTCCTTGTCTTTCTTGTGCCAAGGGCTTCAGAGAAGACTTCCAGGCATCCTTTAGAGTGCTGGAGGGTACTTAGGTGCCCCAGTCTTGTCTTTGCAAACAGAGATAAGTGAGTCTGCCTCATCTTGGGCATTTCAGCTCAATCTTGTGCTTGCCAACCCTGTGACCCTGCTGTATGGCTCTGTGGATCTCCAAAGAATGGCTGACTGCTGCAGCTTGAAGCCCTAGCTGTTGGGGAGCAGCCCTCACTGGAAGTTTCCATCAAGAGCCTAAGATACTAGCCAGAGTTGAGGTTGAGCAGGGAGGGGATGGTGCTGGGGACTGGCTAAGTGTCTGGTGCCCTGGCTGGAAGCTGGACCAAGGATAATTTCCCTTTGTCCCAATTTCTCGCTCAGAAGTAGAGTGGGGGGAGATGGGTTGGTGGGGCAGGTGGTCACCCACAAAATGTCCAGTGATTGAAAGTATGTTACAAGTCACCATCTCCAAGTCAGGTGGCTTTCTTGCTTATCTGACAGAGACGGCAGTCCTTGGAGGTTTCTGTTTAATCTGGTCTCTCTAGGGGACCTTTGCTATGCCGTCTGGACCTGTTGATTCTTTCCTGACTGGCAGAGATATCTGTGTCGCCTGCTTTGTTTGTTGAGTTTTGCTAGATGTGCTGCTTCTAGACGAAAGGAGGTTGTCTACCCTTTGTAACACTGGTTTCAGAGGACACCCCAAGAGCAGAGAGCTCTGAGCTCTCCTCCCAAACAGGATAGGGTAGGGGCTGGTTATTCCTCAGCACCTACCAACACTCTTCAGCAGCCCCATGAGCTGATGATCGGTGGGGACATAGAATCACAGAATAGTTTAGGTTGGAAGGGACCTTAAAGATCATCAATTTCCACCCCTCCTGCCATAGGCAGGGACACCTCCCACTAGATCAGGCTGCTCAGTACCTTGTCCAGCCTTTCCTAAAACACCTCCAGAGAGGGGGCATCCGCAACCTCTCTGGGCAACCTGTTCCAGTTTTTCACTACCCTCACCATAAAGAATTTCTTTCTTATATATAGCCTGAATCTACCCTCTTCTAATTTACATCCATTATTTCTAGTCCTTCCACCACATATCCTATTAAAAAGTCCTACCCCTGGCTTTCTGTAGGCTCCCATCAGGTATTGATAAGCTACTGTGAGGCCCCCCTGAGCCTTCTCTTCACCAAGCTGAACAACCCCAAATCCTTCAGCCTGTCTTCATAAGGCAGTTGCTCCAGCCTTTTGATCATCTTTGTGGCCCTCTGGACCCGCTCCAACAGCAAAATGTCCTTCTTATGTTGAGGACTCCAGAACTGGACACAATGCTCTGAAGTGTCTTGAAGGCCCTACAGAAGTGGCCAACTGTGACCCCAGGTCTCAAAGCTACATCCAGTTATCCATGGTGAGGGTTTCAGAGAGAATTTATCCTGGCACACAGTGCCCCAGAGCTGTGGCAGGGCACCAGGATGAAGTCACTGCGGTTGTCTCCAGCTGGAACATCACAAAGCAAACGCATTAGAGCCTGGTGGGGGATGGCGATGGGTTAAACATGGAAGAGACTTGGCAAATTCCACCCTCCAATTTGCTAGGAAAGAACGAGTGAAGAGGGAGAAGTTGCAGCGCCGCGTAATTAGGGAGCAAACGAGGAGAAGCGGCAGCTTCTCCGCGTGAGACGGGGCTGGAAGAATTAACACTGAAGGAAAACACCGCCCTGAGCTGACTCCCCACTTCGCTCCAGCCTTCAGCAAGGGCAGCAGCACTGGATGTACAGCCTGGGGGAGTGGGTGGGAGGCGGGGAGAAGAAATGTCTGCTGCTGGAGGGGAACAGAGTATGCTGGATTTGAAAAGAGGGATCAAGCTGCCCCCGGGCCCTGGAGTTGCTGCCCCGTGCTGCAACGGTAGAAGGGCTCCTCTTTGCCAAGCCAATACCTATATAAAGCATAGTTCAGGTTGGTGTTACCCCTGTTTGTGAAGGACTGTCTGGTCGCATTCTAGGTGGGGCTGAGGAAAAATAACAACATTGAAAGGCAAATGGGAAGAGCAGCCAATGAGGGGGCATGTGGGGACAAGGTGTGGGCTCTGGGCTGCGGGAGCTGATGCTTCTGCTTCCTCAGGCCATGTGGTCTGTTGCCCACATCCCTGGGTCGTGCTGACGTAAGAAGTCCTCCCTGTCCAACGCAGATGTCGGCATGATCAGAGGGGGGCAGCTGATCTGGTCTTCTGTGAAAGGGGAGGGAGAAGAGGATGGGATGTGTCATGACAGCTGACCATCCTGGGTGCCAGGATGGCATCAGGACAGGGGCCCTGGCTGGGGTGCAGTGCTCTGCTGGTGGGTGCTGCACAGCCTGTCCCAGCGCTGTACTGAAGCTCGGTGCTGCTGCTGGGTGGCTGCCAGCTTGAGGGGGCGGTGGGTGGAGATGGGATGTTTTCTCCAGCACCTCGCAGGGCTTAAAAAACCCAAGATATTATAGGAAAAAGAAATGAGATGAATGTGCTCCATCCTCCCTCCCCCCCCCCGCTCGGTGCGGTGGCTTTGTCCCACACTCGGTTGGAGTTGCATAAGGACGTGCACAGCCAGGGTTGTGCTGGGGGGCAGGGCAGGTTAGAGGCTGTGCTCGTGGGTGTTCACTGTATGCTCCTGATCCCCAGAAGGGGTCTGCAGAATGTGTGGTTGAGGCTTGCATCTGCCCATCTGTGGTGTGAGGGTTGCACATGGACCATGTGCTTTAAGGTGGTGTGTTCCAGGGTAGCATTTGCCGGATGACAAATCCAGGACAAACCTTCCAGCTTAGAAACAGAGGGTTCACTCCATCCGCATCCATCCTGGATGAAGCCCCTGCATCCCACACATGTGCTGTGTCCCCTGTTGCTCCTGCAAGGTCTTCCTCAATTTTTTGGAGATGGCAGGACCCATCTGGCCGCAGCGAGGGGTTTTCACTACAGCAGCATTATCTGTAGAAGTTTTTTCAAGCTCTGGGGCAATGTGGCAAATGTTTTATATTTATGCTGAGGGGTAAACTGCCTTGTGAGAATCTCTAGGTTTGTGAGTCAGGGAATGTGGGTCAACTCACCATGCTGTTAAGGGGGAGGGGGTCACAAATAAAACCTGCTGCAAACTGTTGCCTTTAGGTCTGGGTTTCCTGTGGAGGGATATGCATTTCGGAGCCATGGGTGGCTGGAGGGGGATTCCTTGGCGAAGGGGGGGCGTACGGGTGGGCTCACCCGTCTGCTGCACATGGCTCCCGGTGCCTGTGCTTGCTTCTATGGGCAGGAGCTTCCGGAGAGGGTGAATGAATGAGGCAATTCATTATTTCGGCGCTGGCTTCTGCCCAGACTTTTCCTTTAGAGGCAGGAGCGCGCCGGCTGCGTGGGCTCCTGCCTGCGTATGCGCGCGTGGGCCCCTGCCTGCGTGTGCAGGTGGGTGTCGAGGGGGACTTGGGGAGATGTTTGCCACGTCAGGGAATTCACTCCGGGGGCCGGCTGCGCCCCCAGCCCCACTCGCTGCCTCGTCTGCTCTGAGCGGCGTTGTGTAACTTCCGATGGCCCCACCGGATCTCCTTCCCTGGCAGAGGGGGGAATGCTGCGGCAGTCCCTCCCTGCCTGCTGCCTGGGGTATGTCATCGACAGAGCGCTGTCTTTTGGGGCGAGGAGGGCAGCCCTAATGTTCCTCCCGACCCAGGGATGCCAGTGCTTTACCCCCCATAATGGTGGGGAGGGCTGGTCCTACTCGGCAGGTGGATGGAGGGACTAGCACTGGGGAAAAAGCCCTTGGCAGCCAAGAAACAGTGAGAATGTTTTCTTTGTCTCCTTAATGTATGCCTGTCAGGGTGTTTGCTCTAGGAGGAGCACGGGACCTTTAGGGACATGTGAATGCAAGGCACAGCTCCCTGGAAGAATTGTGGGAGCTGGGCTGAGAGAGACCCTGTAACTTATCTCGTGCAACGCCAGGCAACAAGGATAGGAGATGAGTCTGGCAGGGTCCTGCAGCCCTTTGGGTCCTCCTGGATAGCAGAAGGGCAACCAGAGCAAGGGGGGATCTGTCTGACATTTTTGTCTCCTTCTGCAGCTCTGTAGCCATGCTGGTACTGCTGTTGCCATGCCAGTACAGCCGTTTCCATGCTGGTACTGCTGTTGCCAGGCTACACTGAGGGTGTCAGCAGAGGATGTTGGGTTGCTCTGAGGATGAGGAGATGGAAGATCAAGCTGAGGTAGTACTGTGGCCTCTCAATCCCACCTTGCTGCCACCCCAGGAACCTGCCAGGCATGGGGCCAGATGGGAGTGACAGAGGTGTAGTGTGCTGGTGGGGCTGGTGTGAATAGTAGCAGTCCCCAGGGCTGAGTCCTATTAGGTCAGTGGCCTTGCAGTATCCACCCAGCATCGCTTGGTGTTAGCTCAGCACTGCTCAACAGCTGGGCACTGGAGGAATGATGTGACAACAGTCTGGTGGCTTCTCCAGTGGTGTATTAGCTACTAGATTTAGAAACTCATCAAATAAAGAAGCCACCGTTATTTGTCAAGCACTGTTGAACACACAGGCATGGAATCACATTGTCTTGTAGCCCCTTTCTGGATTTCCTTTCCTGCATCATCCTGGATCATGGTCTTCTGACCTGTAGATGTCCAAATGTTGGGTCTCATAGCCAGCCTTATTCCTACTCTGTGTCCTTAACACAAATTTCAGTTGTGTGCTGATGAATTCAAACTTGAAGCAATTCTGGCTGCAAGTTTTGGGGTTTTCAGGGTTATAAATTATGCTTCTGTTGCAAATATCCACTTGGGCTGGGAGGCCTGGGGGGCATGCAGGTTCCTCAACTTTGCTCCTCTGCGTGGAGGAGGCTGCAGGCCCCTACACCTTCACATGAAGACCGAGTTGGGATGTTTGTTTCCCTGTTATGTTGCAAAAATCTTCAGAGTGAGAAATGAGGTGGGTTGGCCCAGCTGAATTGTCAGCTAGAGTCATGACTTTGGGTGATTGACTTGCTCTTCTCCATCCTGCCAACAGCCCCTAAAAACGCAGGAGGACCAAGTGAGTTGGATTTGGTACCTGTTAGTTGTGGGAGTGGCTTATGTGGTGGGGTCCCTTTCTCTCAGAAGAGGGGTTTGACTACAGAGAATACTGAGCCCCTGGGTCTCAGCATCCCCTTCTCCTGCCTTTCATTTTTGTTCTGTGCCAAGTAAGTGAGAGCTCTTTCATACTGGGCCAGGACTCAGGAGAGCTGACACACAGCAATGTTTCTTTTACACTTTATCTCCCTACCATTAAAAATTGCCTTGTGGGCACATAGGTGAATTTTTGCAAGGCCAGTAGCCATCTGGTGCCTGCAGCTGGCTTGGCAATCCTATCTGCAGGCATGGGGCTGGACCCTGCGTGGGTGCAGCATGGCCCTGAGACCAGCAGAAGTACCTCCTTCAGACAGCCTGTTGTCTGGTTGTTGGTATGTTGTGGAGGAGCAGGGACAGGGCTTTTTGTTCCTGGGGACCTGCCCTATCCAGGCAGCTGCTGGGTGTTTTTCCATGCATCAAGAATGCTGACTATCCTGCAGGGCTAATAGCAGGTCTGTGAGCCAGTGCCTGGCTATGGGGTCAGGTCTGGGGTAGGACACCCCCTTGTATGAAAGCATTTTGTCCCAAGAAATGAACAAGCAGCTCCCAGGTCCCCAGGTCTGCTGTTTCTCACCAGCCTGGTGACACTGGTACTCGATGTCCCCCTGACAAAGAGGGGGAGTGCTGCCACAGCATCCCACCCAGCCTCCACCTTCCCTCCACCACTCTCTTTCCAGCCCCCCTCCTCCACCCCCGTGCTCCAGCCTAAATAATTCCTCCTCTGCCTGTCGGTGTGCAGACTGCTCTCCTGTCCTTCCCTTAGTCATCATCACTCAGCCGAGTGAGACATATAACAGTTGACTGCAGCTCCTGAAGGATCAGTCACTCCAGCCGACAGATCACTTCTCTGCTGGTGTGCCCTGTGCCCTGTGCCCAACACGAGGTGCCTCCCCCTTTTTCTGCCCCCATCATTGTGACAGAGCCCCAAAACCCTGTCATGGGGAGCAGCAACCTCATGGATGGTGGGTGAGGAGGCAGGTGATCTGGTCAGGGCTCTGTTTCCCTCTCTGCCTTTGCCAAGCACATTGCTGGCTTTATGGGATGGCTCTGCTCCAGATCCCTGCTTTCCAGGTATCCTGGCTGCTTTCCTCCTTCCCTGGCCATCCAGGGTACGCCTTGGCCCCGTGGGGTTCTCAGATTAGCCCTGGAGTGATGCCCAGTTATCAGTGTCTCCATCACATGCTTGCAACAAGGAACTTTGTGGGGCCAGATGGGACTGTGTGTGCTGGCTTTTGGGTCCAGGGTTGTATCCCAGATGGGAGATGTGAGAGCACAGCACTGTGTGGTGAAGGGATGAAGGGATGCTGGGGCACTCAGGTACATGTGTGACACCCTATAGCTGTCCACCATACTACCAGAGGGACCACTGGTGTGTGCTCCAGTGGCAGCTATGGGGCTTGGATCCTCACAGCTGGAATGGCAGGGCAGATCCTTCCCTTCTTGTAACCCAAACCATTTCCCTCCACATTTTATTTGGCAACCTGTGACCCTCCACACACCTGGTAGCGACTTTGCAGGGGCCAGCAAGGTGTGGTTGCTGTGGAGAGAGGAATAGCAGGACACGGCAGCCCCAGGGCTGGGACCACTATTCCCAATGGCACCTCCTGGTCCCATTGCTAGGCCAGGTGTGAGGAGATGCAGAGGGAAGCACCCAAGTAGTGTTAATGCCTTGTTCCCATATGGCCTTGAAGGGAGGCAGGAGAGAACCCGGACACCCTGCCTGGGTGCTGCGTGGGTTGCCAAGATGAGTCACAGCAAAGCTGCTGCGGGGAGCAAGATGCTCACTGTGCCCGGTGCCACATTGTGCCCCCCCTCCAACACCATACACCTCATCCTGAAGCCACCTCTGCTCCCCTGTCACATGCAGACACCCTGTGTCCTCACACAGGGCCGTGCTGTAGGGAGAGAAGCGGGAGCCAGCGCGCCAGGAACAGAAGGCAGCGTCTGGCAGCCCCGCACAGTGTCAGGGCCACCCAGCCGGTGGGGGGGCTGGAGGCACGGCGTGCTGGCTGGGAGCCGTGCAGAGCCCCCCACATGGGCTCCCAAGGGTGGCCCAGGGCATGTGCACCCTCCCAGGACAGCAGCCAGCCATCTCATTCTGGAGTGGCTGCCAGGTCATGCCCTGTCGAGGCAGCACATCTTGCTGCTTGTGGAAGTGAGCAAAAGGGGGATGCTGGGTAGGGGACCCCATTTCCCCACTCGGGTCCCCACATGGCTCTCTCCAGGCCCCAGCAGCATGTGGTTGGTCCCAGCAGGTGCTGGTAGGGATCACTGTTCCTGAACCCCTGTCACCATGCCAGTGCCTGGCAGCATTTCCATAGTTTGGGTGTCCCTCACAGCCCTACAGCAGTGCCAGATGTGGACAGGCTCTATGTCTCCTCAGAGATGTAGTGGATCTGCAGAGGAGTGGGTGTCCAGGTCTCCTGCCAGGACATGTGGAGAGGAATGGGCTCTGGCTCCCCATGTATCTCAAGGGAAAGGGGTGCTAGACCTGAGGGAGCTTTGGGCTACTCCCTAGCCTCCAAGGACCAGGATCTCCTGACTTTTGGTTGCTGCAGAGGAGGGAGCCCACCCTAGACTGCAGGAACCTGGGGCAGGGTGGGTCCCAGCAATTCACACTGTGTGTATGGACCGTAAATCAGCTGCCATGGACATATAACGGTGGAGGAGAATGGTGATAGCGGGCAGAGACTTATGGGGCAGAGACTTATGGGGCAGAGACTGGGATCAGAGTCAGATTGTGACAGAAGGAGAAGGACAGACCACCCTAGGAAGAGCTGTTTGAGAATTAACTGGGCTTCTCCATCCCTTCCCCTGCATGCTCTTATGGTTGTGGGACCAGTGGCTGGGCATGAGGATGGAGGCATGATCAGTGCAACGATGATCTGGTGGCATATTCTCATTCCCCACCGGCTGTGTCTTCTGTCCCCATCCCCAGTGTAGTGGCCGGGGATGTCTGTGAAGTATGTAGGTCCGCAAGTGGCGCTGCTTGCTCCCGGCACGGTGCAGGGGTGACACCCTGTGGCCACCTCTTTCTGGAGTGGGGACACATGCTTCTCACGGCTCCTTGCACCCCCAACCCTCCCAGTTTACCTGAAAGGCTTCCCAGAGGGCCCTGCTCCCTTTGGGCACCCTGGCTGGGGGCTTGAGGGATCCCATAAGGGTGGTCCAACCTCCTCATAGCATCTCTTTGTCCCAGATCCTCCCAGTGTCCCCCCTTCCTCTCCCTGCTTGCCTTTGGGGAGGATGCTGCTGAATGGGGACAGTTGTCCCTGCTCTGCATGGCCATTCCTGGTCTGTCCTGGAAGGGAGAGGACAGCTGAGGCCACCCGGGTGGCAGTCAGTGACTCTTGGAACTGTCTGTGGCTATTGCTGTCACTGTCATATGCTGCCCAGGGATCTCTTTTTTGTTACTAGTGGTCCTTGGCTGGTCTTGTGTCAGTGATGAAATGGGTCTCTTACATCCTGCTCCAGCGATGATCGGGTGTTCACTGTGATGCCGTGAGACACTGTCCCCCGTGCCTTGTGTCAGCACACATCGCCAAGTATCGGTCGCCTCCCCTCTAGGACCTGATGGCACCTGGCGGAGCAGAGGTCGCCGGGTCGCTGTCCCGCACCCTGGAGTGTGAAGCCAAGCACCCATCTTCCCCGCAAACAGAAGGTTTTGGGGTGGGTGTCAGCCCACTGCAATGGCCGTGCATCCCAGCAGAGGGCGCAACCTCGCCGCAGACCGGGGACACTGCCTCCCGCCCTAAGTCCCCGTAGCGCAGCGAGAGCTCCCTGAGGGACAGTGTGAGGTGCTCAGGGCTCCTCACAGACGGGGTGAATGATGCTCTGACAGCTGCAAAACCTAGGATTGGTCGAAGCTGTCCCCACAAGACACTACTACGGTGTCCCTGCCCCCATGGGTACCATAGCATCCACTGTATGGCATTGAACAGTGTGTGGTGAACCTGCAATGGTGGCCCTATGGGCTTCATGGACACCATTATTAGAGCACCACACCTGGGATTTCCGTCCCTGGGAGGGTGTGGGTTGGTCAGCCTTAAATCCCACAGGAGTATCCCCATCCTTTGTTGTGGGAGCTTTCACTGGGGAGGTTTGCACCTGCATTCAAGGGGATTTTCCAGGAGAGGTTTGCCACAGTGCTTGGTGAGAAGTCAAGCATTATGGAGAGATTTTCACCAGTGTTTGGGTGGTGAGAAGATCTGCACAAACACACAGGGGCAGGCTTGCACCAGCCTTCAGGTGTGCAGTTTGCAGGCTGTGCATGCCGGCTTTCTGGGGACAGGGTAGCATTGACCCTGAGATCACCTAGGAGTTGCCATGGCACCACTTTATCTATTCCCCCACCACGTCCTCCTGCTTCTGCCTGGACCTTGAGGCTGCCTGTGCAGAGACACAACTGTCTGGGGTGTGCTCTGCCCTGCTCAGTGACCTGAGGCAGAGCATGTGTGCCAGGAACTGCCGTGAGGACAGCACAGCCTGGTGGGACACAGGTCAGCCTGACCACTTGAGGCCTTTGTTAAACAGCTCTCTGGGACACCAGCCAGCCAGGGGTGGCAGAGGTGGCAGCGGTGTCAGGTGAAGACAGGTGCTAGGAAAACCACCTGCACCTTGTCTCCAGGGGAAGGGCTGGATCAGAATGGGGCTGGATGTCGGTCCAGAGGGACTCTGCCCTCCCAGATTGGAACCTTTGGAGTGCTCAGGAATAAGAACCTGAGCTGGCAATGAGTGATTCACCCCCAGGGTATCCAGGATCTGTGCCCCAGCTCCCTCTCCATCTCTGGCAGTCAGAATTAGCAGCATCTCCCCAGGTGAGGGCTTCCTTCCATGGTCAGAGACCAGGGTGTCACCCATCCATGGGATCTCAGCTCTAGGCACACACACTACTGCCAGCTCCTTCTTCCTGTGGACACTCATCCTCTTCCTTGAGGCAGTGAGTTTCTCTCCTGAGAGCTTCTACAACTAGTTCAGCTTCCAGGGCATCAAATGCTCACTGGTCTCCAGGCTGGATTTTCTCCAGGGAGCAAGATGGATACCACTGCTATGGTCTGGGCGCAATGGCAGCCCCTCTGATTTGGGAACAATAGTTCTTTAAATGGGATGCAATATCCAAGTCCAGTTTTTAGCAACAACTCTGTGCCTCCACAGATCTTGGATGCTAACAGAGGAGTGTCATCTTCGTAATTCCCCCCTTCCCCCTGCCCAGATCCACTTCTGGAGCCCTGTTCCACAGTCCCATTCCCTGGGTTCTCTGTGGATGGGGCTAGTACTGGAGGAGCCTCCAAACATGGAGACCACTCTACAGACATCTCCCATGGACTCTTGGTATCTCCATGGGGTTATATTGGGTTTCCCAGTGCTAGTGCAAATGGCCTGTTCTCAGCATCCAGCCATCATTCCCTGTGCCCACAGGCATTGGCTCCACTGGCAGCCTCCAGTGCCTCCACAGGCAAGGGACTCCCCCATGCCAGTGGCTGCACATTCCTTCCACTGCAGGGGCCTGGCTGGTTGTGGGGCCAGCTGGCCACTGTCCCTAGTGACACATGGGGCATCCCAGGTTTGCCAGGTTCTGGGTGCACCTCCTGGATTTGCTCAGTTGCTGCTACTGGACACTTCAGGGACATGAGGCCAAGCTTGCCTGGTGGGACAGGCATCTGAAGCCAGGCCAGGATGTTAAACACAACAGGGAACTGTGAGGTCCCCAGAAATCCCAGTGGAGAAGCCTAAAGCCCCATAAGCACTCTAGCAGAAGGCTAGTTGGACACAGCTGTTTAATGGACACTTCTCAGTACAGAATGGGAGATGTGACCCATGCACCCACAGCCGCCTCCCCGCCGTGGCCGTGGCTTTGGCCCCATATCGGACCTGGCATCCGAAATATCCCCATTGGCCAAGCATGCCAGGGGAGGAGAGGAAGATGTCCCGGCATGGGTATGCCTCCCGATCTTGCAGCGGGGAGAGGCCCTGGACAAGGGACTTGTGCCCCGTCTGGGGCAGGGAAGCTGAGCGGGATGGTGCCTCCATCATATTGGGGGGGGTTGGAGGTGAGGGAGCAACCAGGCTGCCGCAGGTGGACCAGCAGTCTCGGCAAGCCCTGGGGCATCCAGATTGAGCCACGGTGCTCCAGGCTGGGAGAGACTGGTGGCAGTGTAGGGAAGGGGGTCACAGGGACAGGGGCTTTCATGGAGCTGGGCATCTCCCTGTCTTGCATGCACGAGGTGAGATTTTGAGGGGTTTCTGCTCCTTCACCAGTGGGCTGAGTGCATCCATCCACCTTAGGGCTGCAGGGCATCAGCTCTGCCTATTGAGTGCTTGAGCCCTCAGCTTGCATCCTGGGGGTCTCTGGGCTCTGCATCCTCCTCCTTGCCCCAAGCACTAATGCCTATGGAGAGGTGGGAATGCTTGCTCACCCTACGGTGGAGGGAGTGGGGCTGGTGTGTAGCCAGAATGCTGAGTGGGTGGAGAGCATCCTGCGGGAACAAGTGGACACAAGTAGTTAAGGGATGTAGGAGAGCACTTTTGTCCTCCCACCTCTTTAGTGCTTTCTGTTCCAAGTGCTCCTTCTCAAGCCAACGCTCTTGATGAGTTCTGGTTAAATGGTTTGTCTCCATGGTAGGGTCAAGCTGTGCTAGGAAACACTCTCCCAGACACAGGCACAAACTGTGGGTGTGAGGATGGCCCTTGTGAGCTCTGCCTCCTGCTGGAGCTGCACAGAGGCTGAGCAGGGCCAGCCATATCCTCCCCATGAGGATTTACTGTGCCAATTAACTAAGACAGCTTTGCTGCACATTTTGCTGGGTACTGCTGCTAATGAGCTCCGCAGGATGCTGGGACTGGTTGGAATGCTGGGAATGGTTGGGATGCAGGAGCTTGTTGGGATGGTGGAATTGGTTGGAATGCTGAAGTGGTTGGAATGCTGGCAGTGGTTGGGATGCTGGGATGCTAGAGGTGATTGGAATGCTGGGTATAGTTGGGATGCTGGAGGTGGCTGAGATGGGTAGTTGAGATGCTAAAGTGGTTGGAATGCTGGAGAGGTGATTGGGATGCTGGGCTTGCTGGGATGCTGGGGTGGTTGAGATGCAGGGTGTGGCTGGGATGCTGGGGTTGCTGGGGTGGTTGAGATGCAGGGCATAGTTGGGATGCTGGGGTTGCTGGGATGCTGGGATGGTTGAAATGCAGGGTGTGGTTGGGATGCTGGAATTGTTGAAATGCAGGGTGTGGTTGGGATGCTGGGGTTGCTGGGATGCTGGAGGTGGTAGGGAAGCTAGGTAAAGCTGAGATGCTGGGTATGGTTGGGATGCTGGGTATGGTTGGGATGCTAAAGGTGGTTGAGGTGGGTAGTTGGGTAACCAAAGTGGTTGGAATGCTGGAGGTGATTGGGATGCTGGAGTATTTGGTATGTTGGGATGGTAAGGATGCTGGGATGGTTGAGAAGCTGGGGTTGTTGGGATTCTGGGGTAGTTGGGATGGTAGGATGGCTGGGATGCAGGGTGTGGTTGGGATGCTGGAGGTGGTAGAAGCGGGTGGTTGGGGTGTTGAAGTGGTTAGGATGCTGGAGGGGTAGTTGGGATGCTGGAGGTTGTTGGGATGCTGGAGGTGGTTGGGATGTGGTGTGTGGTTAGGATGCTGGGTTGCCCATGGCATGCCCCAGACTCCTCTCCCACCCCATAGCAACCACCTAGACCCAGCTCCAGGAGCAGAGAAAGCCCCACATCTTCCTGGGGCAAACTCTGCTCTGCCTGGATGGGTCCCTGGAGATGGGTCCTGGCTAGTTCTGGGAGCAATGGGGCTGGGGGACAGTTGATTGATTCTGGGCCCCCCATGCCCCACAGTGAACCTGGTGAAGTCTGCAGGTCCTGGTGGTGGGGGAGGAGTCACTGCCCGTGATGGCAGTGCTGGGGGCTAGGCTTGGGGCTGCAGGTGGAGGGCCGCGCTGTTGGGGCGGGCGGCCAGGATGTAGGCAACATTCTCCCGCAGGAAGGCAGGCCAGTCCACGGTCCTAAAGGGTAAATATGATCTTAGTCCGACCGCACTGTTCCCCTCACCATGCCTTCTCTGACATGGAGGGTGTGATTCCCTCTCCTGATCACCCCCTTGCTCACCTGGGCTCCTCCTTCTCCTTGGCCAGTGGGGTCTTCTCCTGGCTTTTGCCGCTGGCACTGCTGGCAGGGCTGCTCTCTGACATGGGCCCTACATGGCTGATGCTGTGAGGAGACAGAAGAGGAGTGTGCCCTTCCTCCAGGCCCTCCTTGCACCCCAAAATGTGGTGGTGGTGAGGGCTAGGACAGGGCTGTGGGGCAATGAAGGCAGGGAGTAGAGGGGGGACATATTTGCATGCCAAGCCCCTTTGATGGGTGCTGGGGTGGTGTTGGGAGCCTTGTCAGGAATGTCACCGCCTTCCCAGTGTGGATGTCCCCATACCTGACATTGCAGGATGGTGTCTCCTTTTGGTGCTTGCGGAACCAGGTGTGCTGGGCCTGGTGGCACTCGCCCTCCCCAATAAAGCCATCATTGTCCTGGTCCAGAGCCAGGAAAGTTGCCCGTGCTCTCTCCCGTTCCTTGGCCGTCAGCAGCCGCAGCAGGGCATTCTAGTGGGCAGGGAAGAGAAAAGAGAGTGCTCACTCTGTGGAGACATATTAATTCCTTGCCCAACACTGGCATCCTCCTAGCTTGGTTGCTATGGCCATGGGTGCTGGCTATAGACGTCAACCCTGGGTGCCATAGACATGGGTAGTGGTCATCAGACATGGCCTTGGATACCATGGTAGTGAGTGCTGGCTATAAGAGCTGGTCCTGGGCACTGCAGTGGTGGGTAATGGCCATGGATGGCAGCCCTGTGTGCTATGGCCATGGATGTTGACTGTAGGGGCCAGCTTTGAGTGCTATGGCCATGAGTGCTGCGGAAGCCAGCACTGATTGCTGTACCATGGCTTTGTGGCTGCTGGTAGGAGCTGGCCATGAGTGTGATGGCTGTGAGTGTCCCTGAGCACCATAGATATAGGTAATAGCTATAGTAGCTGGTTGTGGTCACTGGGCCATGGGAGCTGGGCATGGAAGCCAGCCTTAGGTTCACATGGCTGTGAATGCTGGCTGTGGGACCTAGATCTGTGTGCCATGGATATGGATGATAGCCAGTCATGGGAGATGGTGGTGCCATGTATGAAGGAGTGCTGCCCATGGATGTCATCTCCAGCTGCTGTGGCTGTGAATGCTGCCATTAGGTGCTGTGACCAGGGGTGCTAGCCATGGGGGCTGGACCTATGTGTTGTGGGCATGGGTGCTGGGCATAGGAACTGGTCCTGGGTGATGCAGCTGTACCTGTGGCCGTAGTTTCAGCAGCAGCTGAATGGACTCATGGGAGAGAAAGTCATGCCACTCGATGTGCCCCTTCTTGTCAGGGTCCAGGGCAGAGAACTGCAGGGTTGCCTGCTCCTCCTGTGCCTCAGCCATGGGCTTCTCAAACTGTTGCTTGTGCACCAGGTGTTTGTAGTGCAGGAAGTCATCCAGGGTCAGGCATGTCTCTGCGGGGACAGACTGGCTGTGTAGTGCCTGGGGGGAAGGGACCCCACTCCCCAACCACCTCCCCCAACCATCTGAGACCCGCCGCGGGGAGTGTCCGCACCTGGAATGATCTTGCATTGATGCAGGGTCTCCATCAGGCTGTACATCTCTTCCTCCGTCAGCAGGAGATTGAGGTTGTCCTGGGGTTGGGGGCAGAGAGGAGCCATGGGCCAAAGCACTCATTTGTGCTTAGAGCCATGCAAGTGTGGGCATGCAGATGTGTCATATAGGGTGACACTCCTGAGCTTTGTGTGCCACATCAGCTCTATAATGGCTCCTTATGCAGCCAGTGGCACTTCTCCTGGTGTCACATCTCCCACAAAAGTGCTGGAATGGGAAGAATAGCAAAGGGCTGCTGTTCCCTCCCCTTTGGTCACCCCACATCTGTTGGGCAGCAGGAGCTGGGGAGCAGCAAATCCCCCATGGCCACTGACCATGTTGTAATATCAGACCCTGCTGGTGTCTGTGCAGGTCAAGGCTCCCACGGGAAGCACCAATCACCCCCACCCCAGCTACTCACACAGTAGTAGCAGCTCCAGCCTGTCTCGGTGTGGGCTGTCTCTGTCACCTCCACAGTGCTGTCATTCTGCAGGTAGCCCATGCGGCGCAGGCAGCCATCGTGGTAGACCCGGGTGCAGATGCGGCAGGGGAAGAGGCTCTCGGCTGTCCACACCTCACAGATCTCACACATCTCATCATTGAGGACCTGGGGACAGACAGGCAGCAGCTCAGTTGGGCAGAGTTGGCAGGGGGCTGGTGAGTCAAGATAACACTTGGCAGATGGGAATGAGAGTTGGAGGGGCAGCAGGGATGGGAGGGTGAGATTGGCATGGGGTGGCTGGGTGGTTGGCTCAGAGGAGGCAGAGCTGGTGGGGCTAAAGGTGGGTGGATGGTTTGTTGGGGATGAATGGACACTGTAAGGCTGGTGGGGCTGTGGAGTTGCAGGCTCTCAGGGCTGCAGTGTGATGTGGATGGGGTTGTAGGTTGGCTGATCCTGAAGGTTGTAGCGTGGGTGGATGGAAATGCTGTTCTGTGGGTTGGATGGTGTAGGGGACAAACAGTAAGGCTGTGGGCAGGCTGAGCTGTTAGCTTGGGGGAGGTATGTAGATAGATGGATGGGGTCACAGGTGACGATGAGTGGGCTGTAGGATTGTGGGCACGGGCAGATAAGCTGTTGGTTTGTGGATGGGCTGTAAGGGTCTCAGGTGTGCTTGGACAGATTGCCTTGTTGGCTGTCAGATGTAGGCTGACAAACATATAGATTGGCCAATCTCTTTTTCCTAAAGCTGGAACTCTCTGTGACCAGAAGTGACCTCTCCAAGACATAGCAGGATCCCCAGAGAGTCACGTCTGACCAGTCTCACCCTCTTCCTCATGTACTGTCTCTAGCTGCTCAGCCCAGCCCCTGGCCCCCTGCCCCACCGAGCCAAATCCGTGGGGCTTTGCCATGCCTGGTAAGGCTGTCACTACATGGTAGGGTGCTTGCACATCCCTTTGGCTCTATCTTGTATGTTTCCAGCCCTGTCGCAATCCCTCCCTCCTTGCTTCCGTGCTCCGTCCCCTCACCTGCTCCCGTTGCTCCAGGCTGATGTCTAGAGGTTCGTCATCATGCAGCTCCCGCTTGGGTCGGATGAAGGCGGGTGGCGTGAACCTGTTGGCTCGGTCAAACTCCTCCGGCTCCACTCCTCGCCCATCCCTCAGCCTTTCCCAGGCTGCCTTGCTGGCACTGGTCTCGTCAGGCTGGGAAGGTCCCGCTGACGCCTCCTCCTCTCCCTCCTGCACCTCCTGCTCCAGCGTCCCTCTGCGTGAGCCTCCCCCTTCTGCCCGCCTCCGTGTCGATGGCTGCTCCTTCAGCCCATCCTTGAAGGCCGACACAGCCAAGCTGACCTTCTGCACCTTCTCCACCGTCTGACGCCTGGACATCAGCACCCCCATGGCTCTGCAGAGGAGGAAGAAGGTCTCAGGCTTTGGGGTGCAATGCTGTCTCCCGTGGTGAGGGGGCAAGGAAAAATGGGGGTTATTTCACTGTGGGGTCATCTGTGGTGGCCGTGGGGAGATAGACCTGACTCCATGTGGAGAGCTTGCCGTGGAAGGTAGGGGAATGTGACAGCAAGCAGGGAGTGGGTCTGTGGGCATCTTGCCTCTCTCATCCTTCCCAGACCAGTAAATCCTGGAGGGACTGGGACCAGTTGTAACCCAGTCCCTTGAGTGCATCTCACTCTGCCTTGGAGAAAGACTTTTTGGCCAGCCAAGGGCAGGAGATTTCTCCCCAAAGCTGGGGCATAACAGAGCTGCCAGCTTCCCTAAATTTCAGCTCACTCCCCAGTCTCTCTTATGCCTACATACTGGTGCATGTGTGTGTGCTGCTGGGCATCCTGTAAGGAGCCATATGGAGAGGCTGGGCTAACTGTAAGAGGAGGTTACAGGAGGAAGGAGGAAGTGGTGTGGGACCAATGGGACCCAAGAAGAGGGCTGCAGGACTGAGGGAAGATCATCTTTAGTTATAACTGGGAGGACAACAGCAGCAGCAATAGTAGGTCAGGCTGTGCCTCATTGGGGATGGGCTGAACCTGAGGAGAAAGAGGATTTTCTTCTTAAGCGACATAGGACATGGACTGAGCAGGGTCCTGTGCCCAGCTGAGGTCACGCTATGGAAGATGCTATCCCCGAGAGGTACTCTTAGCTGGTGCACACCACTTGTTGGCTCTGCAAGTGTGGGGGGGACATTGGAGCATCCACCTCTTGCCCCACCAGCGGCGTCTCCAGGTATTAGGGGGAATGGGGAGGGATAATGAGTGTCGAGGGCCACCTGGCTGCAGCAGGACATGATGTTGTGGGCACTGTGGTGGCAGGGAACCTGTGCAGGGTGATTACAGCTGCCCTACATCAGTGCAGCTGAGCAGAGCATGCTGGCGGGTGGCAGTCTGCATTCTTCTCTCATCCCGAGACCCACAGGTGCCCAGCCCCATGCTCTTGCCCCATGGCCCTCCTTTCATGTGGGGCAAACCCAAACCCAGCTGTTTGCACGTTTCACAGCCTCTCCCCCACCCCCCACCCCACCATGGCAGGACCATCTGCATGCGTATTCCCACGCACATGGGCCCCATCCCAAAGGTGGGAGCTGGGAAGAGCAGGAGGTATGTGTCCAAGATGCAGCAGCAGCATCCCTGCATCGAGCTGTAGAGGGTATGGGGGGCCGTGATGGAGACTCATGGGTGTCTATGCCTCCTTACCATACTGTCACTCCCTGTCTGGGAGTCTCAAAAACCCGTCGGCCATGGGTATGATTGGGTCAGCTTTATGGCTCTGCCTGCAAGCCAGGGTGACCATGGGGAGATCTACCCTAGCTTTGCAGGTTCCTGCATCACCCAGCATGGGCCAGATCCTGGCCTTACCCTGTCCAAGGCTTGGGTAGAAGCGGGGAGGGGTGCAGAGGGGCTGGGCTCATGGAGAAGAGTCAAAAGAGGGGTGTGGTCCCCTGTGCTAGGCATACCAGTCCTCCCAGTAGCTGCACTGGATATTCCTGATTTTCAGAGTGCTGGTAGCATTACCCTGCAGTGCCGTAGGGCTACTGGAGGTTCATTTTCAGCTACACAGAGGCACAGCAGGGCAGCCCGGGTAGTGGTGGAGTGGATGCTGTAAGGAACTGCTGTAATTCTACCATGAAATGGGGTTCCCCTGTGTGCTCACGGCATGGTGGCATCTCTGTCTTTTAGTGCTGCTGCTGCATTCCAGCCCATCTCCCTGTTTCCTGTCTTCTCCCAAGGCCACCCTGAGCATGTCCTACCACAGCCGGTGCCACCAGCTGCTGCGTGCCTGGATTCTGGAATGCACCACTCCTGTCATGCCTTGTGTCAGTTCTCAGCCCCACTGGCCTCCTTGTCCCTGCTGGTACCTTACAGCTGGTCTCTGCCTGCACACCCAGGGGATGAATGGCTTCATCCTAAGCTCCATCTCCAGACCCTGCTGCCTTTCCACATGGCCCATGCTCTGCACTCTCCGGGACACTCTTCCTCCTGTGCCTTGCCTGATCTATTGGCTGTGTCGGGTGAGACATCACTCCCACACAGACCCTGACCCCGTTCAGGGTCCTACCAGGCTTTGGGGGGCCCCTGCTCCCTCAGGGACTCCTGGAGGTGGGGCGTGGGGACCAGAATTCCCCTCATCCCACAGTAGCCCTACTGCCTGAGCAACCTTTGCGTTCCCTGGGTGAAGCTTTCTCTGCTGCTATTTGTGACCACCCTCAAGGTCTCTGATGGCAGGGACACAGTGACACTGCCTGGCTCACCTTGGCCTGAGGTGCTGATGCCTCGGCCTTGCTGCTGGGTACCAACACGGGGGCTATTTTTAGGTCACCCCCACAAAGGAGCTAAATCTGGGCACGGGCCGGAGCTGCCTGCAAATGCCTGGCTCTGCTGAGCCCTGCCAGCACCGGGAGCTGCTGCAGCGTGGGGTGGGCACCTAACCACCCCCTTCCCTTCTCGTGCTCTGACACCCTCTGCATCCCTGCCCTGTCCCCTGGGCAGCACCCCTTCCCCATATTCTTCCGACCGGGAAATATTCCCTGTTTCTTCCTCCCTGCAGAAAAATGCAGAGCCAGCAATCTCTTTATTCCCCAGCAAGTGTGGATTCATCTTTCCACGGAGCTTTCTGCATGGGGAAACTGAGGCATGGAGGCAAGGGTAGTGCAGTTGGAATGGGGACTGGTTTGTCTTGGAGAGAGGATGAGGGATGCTGGTGGGGTAGATGTAGGTGACCACCATGGAGACACCCTGGGGAGCAGCAAAGGGGCAGAGAATCGGGATGCAAATGAAGCTGCTCTTCCCTGCACAGCTTCAAAATATTCGCTCTCCCATGGAGAGGGGTGATAGGATGCTGTGTTGGGCAGGGATGGGTACGTCGTGGTGGGTGACACGGTGAGTGCATATGGCAGTGTGGTGAGGACATTGTAGAGGCTGTAGGCACAGGATGGTTGTGGTGGGGAGTAGTGCGGAGTGGATCTGGAGCATTTGGTGTGGATATTTTAAGGGTAGATGTATCATGGGGTGGATGTGTTCAGGATGGATATCTTCGGTGTGGGTGTGTTATGAGTGGATGTATTTGGGGTGGATGCATTACAGGTGGGTGGTTGTGTTTGCCGTGGATATTTTAGGGGTGGATATATCATGGGATGGATCCATTGCAGGTGGATGTGTTTGGGCTGGATGTGTTTGGGGTGGATATTTTGTGGGAGGATGTGTTATGGGGTGAAAGTGCTATGGCATGGCTGGCAGTGTGGGGTGGGTATTATGGCCTGGAGTGCGATGTGCAGGCTGGGGGGTGTTGCAGGGGCTGTGAGCACCATGTGGGAGGTGGCTTTGGGTAAAGGGATGCTGGAGTGGTTGTGGGGTGGTGTTCATGTAGCTGGGATTGGTTGTGTTTCTAGGGCTGTGGGTGCAGGGTGGGCTGTCATGGTACCGGATGGTGGCACTGGGAGTTGGGTGTGTGGGTAAGGCAGGCTATCACTTCCCTGCCTGCTCCCCTACTCACCTGCCCCATGATGCCTCCAGCAAAGCATCACCAGCAAAACGAGAGTCAGCAGGTGCCTGGGGTGGTGCATGCCATGAGCAGGGTACATGGCAGGCCCTGCACCCATCCTCAACGGGACACACGGGGGTATGCCAGGGTTTGGACCTCTTCCCTGTCTCCTTGCTGAATGGGGAGGATGCTCCCGATCCCCATAGGCTCCCAGCAGACCAGATCTTCTCTCTGCCCTCACCAGGCTCCCCATGTATTGTCCCTTCCTGAGAGGAGCATTAGGGAGCTGGGGGAAATGGGGAGATCTCTCTGGGGACCCCAGGGTCCATAGCAATCCATTCTCAGGGTTCGGTCTGAAGGGCATGGAGCAGAGCTGGGAGGAGCTGCTGTGGCTCTAGCACAGCTTTGCACAGCTTTGCCTGGTGCTGTGTGCCTGGAATGAGTGGGGCAGCAGGCTTCTCTTGGGGGACTCCACATCACATCTCCTCAAGCTATCTGGGAATTGTCAGCGGGTTTCAGCACAACCCCTTTTCCCCCTCTGGCTGGCAGAGGACTTGTGTTGTGACTGTGGCACAGTTGAGGCTGCTGATGTGAGGTGACCCGGTTGCCACAGGGTGGAGGGGGTCCGTGGCTGATGGCACCTTCCCCACCTTCTGCAAGGATGCAGGGGCTTGGTAGGGAGGTCTGGGATGGTGGCTGGAGCTCCAGCTGTGCTGTGTCCCCCCTTCTGGGGACATGGAGCAGGTGGATGCTTTCCCATCTGGATCAGGCTGCCTGTCCTGATGCACCATGGCTGATTTTATAGGTGTGTCACACGTTTCCATCTCCCGGAGGGGATGAAAATGCCATGACAGCAGAGTCCCTCTCCCTGCAGCAGGCACGGCTCCCACCCAGCTCCCCACTTCTCATCATCATCCTCCCCAGTGCTTCTTCCCAGCACCTTCATCGGGACACCAGTGCCTGAGCACAACCCTCCCAAACCCATCCACATCCCCTCTCCCCGTCATCCCATCTCAGGGTCATCCTCCCTGGCACCAGGACCCCAGGGCAGTGTGGAGGGACCCCGGGAGACCCACCCATAGGTATCATGCCGTGCAGCCAGTCCATGCTATGAGGAGGTGAAGCCCCAACAATGCCCCAAAAAAATCACTTACCAGGGTCAGGGTCCGTCCAGGGAGCGTGAGTGAGCCTTAGAGAGTGGTCCACACCATGCCCATCGCCGCTGCCTCTGGCCGCGATCCGCTCTCCACCTGCGGGGTGCTCACCACATCCCGCAGCCTGCACGCAAAGCGCCGGCGGGGGATGGAGCCGGGAGGTGGCTGGTACCCGGGGAAGCCGGAGTCCTGCGCTTGCTGCCCGAGGATGCAGGAGACAGCGAGATGCTGTGAGCGGATGCCTGTGTCTAGCGCACGCACAGACACACAGAGACACTGGGAGGATGCGGGGAGCTTGTGACTGGGGCTGAGCAGATGCAGCCTGGTTTGCTGTCCCTGTACCAATTGCTGCCCGAGCTGTGTTAAACAGCTCTCTGAGACACCGAGCTTTTTTTTTTTTTTTTCAAGCAGGCTGACGTTGGCTGGGAGATACCAATAAAAGCTTTCCCTGCTTTCTCTCCTCTGGCCCCAGGGGCTGAACGGCTTTTCTGCAAGACAACCTCAAGGACTACCGAGATGGGGCTGCATCTGCAGAGCATCATAAGGTCTCCCCTGCCCACCCGCGGGGTATTCCCCAGACCTAGTGCCCCTGGCCACGGGCTACCTGCCACTGCCTTTAACCCCTTGCCTGCTGGCCAGCACTGCAGACTGGATGTCTGCAGTAGGGCACGGTGGTTCCTGGCTACGTGCAGCCCTGTGTGCCTCAGGTGCAATGCAGCATCTCATTTTGGTGCTCTTGGTGCCCAGGACAGGCACCTAGATGCTCATCACAGGTCTATGGGTTCATGCAGTGTGCAAGGGAGGTGGTGGGGACAGGAGGGAGGCTGCCTGGCTGCTGGTGAGGGAACAGCCCTATAACAACACATCTGGAAGTGTAATCTCTGCCCCATAGCATCCTCAGTTACTCTGTGGTGGAGGTAGTCACTCAACCCTGTAACTCTCCTGTGATGGGACGCTACTGGACGAGGGGGCTGTGCTTTCCCCTTCAAGAGCTGCCAGCATCACCTGAGGACTACTTAAGACTCAAAAGCATATGAGCCCTCCTGAGAACAGCTTCCAGCTAGGTCTGGGGTTGGTGCTGATGGTTAAACCAGGGCATCCTGAGCCGTGGGGATGGCTGCAGGGCTGTTCTGCCCCTCAGGCAAGCAAAATACAGTTGATCCTCTCCTGTTCAGGGGAGAGAAATGCGTTTCCCAGCCCCACTATGCTGCTTTTTCTGCCTCCAGGATACTCCTGAGGGGGATCTCATATCCCAGTATGACATCCTGGATGTGCCATCCCTCATGCTTTCCATGGGACAGGGCCTGGCTGGCTCCAGGCTTGTGGGTACCAACACTGGTCCCACAATACCCTTCCCACTCCCACATGCCTCAGCCAGGAGAGAGCTGAGACTATCTGCAGCTCTAGTCTCCAGCCAGTGGAGTAAGGGTCTAGAAAAGGCTGCATCTGGACTGAGCAGGTCCACAGATCCCTTCCCTGCAGTCTGGATATATGCAAAACCAGGCTGTAGGCAGGATTTATCTGCTTTCTGCTTGTGGCTGTCAAGTCCTGTCTCTCCGCGCTTCATCAGCTGTGAGTTGCCCTGCCCTAGTCCAGGGTGCCTCTCTGCACTTCATCCTTCCCCAGGGATGCTTCCCTTTAGGGTGAATCACATTTTGTGTTATTTGGCCTGGGGAGAACACTGGGAAGGTGCCTGGATGCATGTGGAGTGGAGAAAGGGGAGGCCTGATGTAAAGGAAGCCAGAGGAAAACTTCAAAGATGAACCCTGGCCTCAGAGGACGGGGGAAAGAGGGAAGGCAGTGGAGGAGGAGTGTGCTGGCAGGCTGGGAAAGCTTTAAAACCCTGCCCTGGTGGGCCTGTGCCTGAGTGTGGTATTTTCTGGAAAAGCAGAGGTGAGGAGAATCTCCAGCCATGCTCCTTCTTAGGCTTCCAAGGGCCATCTTCAATGTCTTTCTGTAGCATGGCTGCACCCCTACAAGAAAGCTCCATGGAAGGGGATGGCTAAGCCTGTAGGATGGCAGCTCCTTGCCAGCCCTTGTGATGACTCACCAAAGTAGAGCTGCATCCCAGATGCACTCCTGCAAGGGGCATCCAGCAGCCTCCACCCTGTGCAGGACACAGGGTGCTCTCAAGTTCTTCCAGGGGAGAAGGATGGTGGGGTCCTATGCCCTGACACCCATCTCTGAAAAGCCATGGTGTGGCTGGGCACCCGTCCAGAGCGACTGCGGTGGCAACAGTCTGGGGAAGCTCTTGGCGGAGCCGGCGGCATCGGGCTGCTGGAGGAGGAGGGCTGCAGGGGCGGAGGTGAGAGCTGAGCTGCAGCAAGAATGTGCATTTTCGTCAGCTCTCCCCTCCCTTCCCTCCAAAATCTCTCATGACGCCCGCGTGTAGGTCACTGGCTGCTGCGACGGTGCGGCGTGTGGGCTTACCATCTGCGGCTGCTTCTGGAGCCTGCCACCTGGGAACATCACCCCATGCCATCCCAGCTCCTACCTGGCACCCCGGCCCTAAAGCCAGCAGCATCCTTGGCACGGGAGAGCTGGGCCGCAGGAGGAAGGGTTTGCTCTTTGGTGGGGGGTAAACCTGAACTTTTGGCTCCTGCCAAGAAGCAGGAGCAGCAGCAGGGCGCTCGCACGAGCCGGAGTTGCTGCCAGTCAGCAGGGGGATGATGGAGAACAGAACTTGTCAAAATAACAAGATATCTTTTTTCAGGAGATTACAAGTTTGGCTGATGGAGATAATAGTGTTGATGCGCCGCAAGGGAGGGTTTGGGGAGGCATCAGAGAACCTCATGGCAGCTGGTTCAGGAGGGGAGGGATCATGCCAAAATCAGCATGAAATGGGATGAAAAACGGCTGCCTGATGGGCTGTGGTGTAAGACATCAGGCAAGGAGTGGTACAGCATCACCCATCACCAGAAATAAGCAGTGCAGGAGCAAGCCTGAGAGGAAGGAGACCATGCCCTCTTCTCTCCAGATGTCCCACTCCATATCTTCCACCTCCATGCAGGGGAAAGGGCTTGGGATCCCACCCATGCATCTGGTTCCAGCTGCAGACATGACCCTCCTCTCCCCTAGCAGCCAGGAAGGACATCTCCTGATGCTGTCTGCAGATAGCACCTCTCAAGGACAACTGGTGGCTGTCCTTCATGTCTGATGACATCTGTCCATCACACACACTGATTGCTCTCCCTCACTGCCCCTGAACATTCCCACTGGCTCATCAGTGTCTGTCTGGCACATCCCTGGTCACCAATACAGATGCTCTGCACAGTGCTGATGGCTGTCTGTCATGCTTTCACAGAATTGCAGAAAGACAGGCATTGGAAGAGACCTCCAGAGATCATCTAGTCCAAACCCCTGCCAGATTCACCATCACACCACGCCTTGCCCCACCCCTAACCATCAATGCAGTTGTTTTCTGGTGATCCCATGCCCTGACAGCTCAGCCAGCATCAAATCCTCCATCTCTCAGCAGCTCTAGCTGGGTAGTGGTGTGACTGTGACCCTGTGCCCCCAAAAAAGTTCAGCATGTTTCCCTTGGCAAGCCAGTTCCCTGGAGCAGCCCCTTGCCCTGGGCTACTCTGATACCTTCTCTGTCCCATTCTTGTCTCCACTAATGTTTCCCCACAGGTGTCTGTGGGGCTGTGGTGCCATCACCTTTGCGAACTGCTAATGGGCTGGTGGCTGCTCCATGGCTCCCACTTCCCACATTTTTAGTCTCAGGAATGGGGATGGCAGGTCCTGGTTTTCCCCCTGCCCTCAGTGGCCACTGTGCCCTAAGAAAGAGCTGCCAGATGGTGCCCAGCATGGCTGCAGCCCTTCCTTTGGCGCCTGCCAGCCGCTGCACAAGTGTTGAACCTGAAGTAGGTTAGGACGCTGTGGATGCTGGCCAGGTGCCTCATAGACATGGCACAGTCCTTCACTTACTCTGAGTTTTTCCTTCCCCATTGTGGAGCCAGAGTGCAGAGCTCTCACGGGGCATAATTACTGAGCAGCCTTGGGTGCAGCATCAGGGAGAACTTTTTCTCCTCCTGAACAGCTTTTATGGCAACCAAAAATCCCTCACAACAACAGCCTGAAGCAGAATTTGCCTAATGAACCTGTTCTCAGCCCCAGAGCTCCACAGGACCTGGGAGTCTGCAGTGGAGGTCTGCCTGGGTACAGGTGTTCACTGAAATCCCAGGCTCTGGTTTGCCTGGGCAGGAGGCACTTTGCCCATCCGAAAACTGGGGCTGATCTTGCAGTCCAGCCTGACCCAGTATCCCCTCCTGGGTGACACTGTACTGCCCAGCATGGTTGCAGTTCCATCCCCATCAACTCCATACAGGCCTTGTGAAGAGCTGGGTGCTGCTTTCTCCTCATCTTCACCTTTGGCAGGCAGAGCCCTGCCTCACTGTCACATCCATGCATCTTCTGGACTGAGCTGTGGCAGCACCAGACCCATGGGATGGGCAGCCCTGAGTGGACAATGCACCCCATCAGCTCTCCAGCTGCTGGAAGGAGATACAGTCAGCATCCAGCTCATATGTCCTCCTACTTGCTCACCTCCAGGTCAGTCCCTTTTTTCATGCTCTCATCTGCTACAAGGGCAAGAATGCTACCTTTTACAGACATTTGCCCACATTATTCCCACATGAACCACCCTCATCCCCATGATAAAGGGTAAAAGTTGGTAGGAAACCATGTTAGGAATGGGGAGAGGGTGCACAGCAAGAACATGGTCTGAGGGTATGGATGAAGGTCTGAGCTGCGCCAAAGGGACTGGAAGGTACAGGAATGAGGGGAGTAAGGAGATGAAGCCAACATCCCATCCTTCCCCAAGGGGCATTTCCCAGTGTCTGGGGTCTGCAGGAAGGTCTTCCCCCAAGCCAGCTGTGCTGGGATTACCCTGGAATGCCCTTTCTGGGAGCTGTGGATCTTTCTGACCCATCCCTGCAGCTGGCAGCTAGCCAGCCCTGGTCCTTATGAGACAAATATGCTCCCTCCGGACAGATAATAGCTGAGCACTTTAGAGCTCTCTAATCTAGGAGCACTCTTTCGGGCATTAGCTAAATGACCCTCTTCATAGAGCCACTCCAAGCTAGCTCCCACCGAGCAGCTGTCCCACACAGCCTGCTCTCCCCCCTCCACCTGCATGTCTCCAGGAAGGGCTGAGGCTTGAGGACTTTCCAGGGACTGGCATCCCCTTCCCCTAAGCAAGGGGAAATGGGTATGCCCAAATTGGAGCCTGGTGCAGGGACTTGTCCTCAGGATACTACAGGGCTCTGGAGAAAAGGTTGAGACCTGAACACAAGGAGAAGGGTGAAGGATAAGAAGGTGAGCACAGGGTTTGGGTCATGGATGAGTGCAGGGTATGAATTTGCATTGCAATGCCTCAGCACATTGTGAAGAGTGCTCTTGACCCTATAGGGAGGCTTAGGCAGGGGTGTCTGTACCCACTCTGCCTGCTGCCTGGCTGCCTCTCCTGCAACATCACCCATTCCCATGTCCTCCTTTGGCAGGGACCTCTCCCCTGCAGGCTGGTCAAGCATCCTCACAGAGGAGCTTTTCAAGTGGAAGGAAACGCCTAATGAAGGCCAGCTTCATTAACTGGGGTTGTCACGGGGATGATTGCTGCCTTCCCGGGCTGCTTTATGAGAAATATAGCTAGGAGAGGGAGAGGGAGAGGAGAGGAGAGGAGAGAGGACAGAGCTCTGCCTTGCTGGTGAGAGCATTGTCATGGCCTGTTTTGGAGGCTGAGGAGAAGGAAGCAGTCCATGGGGCTGGCAGTAGCTGCAGTGCTCCACTGGCTGCTGGGGAGATTGCCCCAGAGGAGCTGGGAGCTATGAGGTCTGGATCTGACCATTACATCTCTCTGGGGCATGGTTGGGTCCAGTCTTGGAGGACGGTGGAACTCAGCCCCAAGGTGGGGCTATACAAGCCTCCTGGGTGCTGCTACCTGAACAGGGATGTGGTGCTTTCAAGCAAATCCAGCAGCCTCCATGCTGCTTCTGGTGTGTTCATCAGCCCCATTCCTGTGTCACAGCATCCCTTCATGCAAAGGCTCAACAGCAGCCTTGGAAGCTGTTTCTTTACACCCACAGTAGGGTCTGGGCAAGCTCCCTGGGCTGCAACTCAGCTGCCTGTTGGATCTGGTGCTTCCCACCCCTTTTGGGGACCTCTGAGCATCCCTGATGAATCAAGCTGGGAAAACCCCCACGGAGTGGCAGAGCCCCAGCACTCTGCCACCCTGCGCTCGCCTCTTAATCAGCTAATTGTGTGTTTGGGGTTTCAGGCGAGGGCCCCAGCCTGGCGTTGCCATGCCAACTGCATCAGCATCGCTTTCAAACATTTACCAAGCAGGCTCGAAATGCAGGGAGGGGGGGAATTAGTAAAAGGAGAGGAGGCCAAACAAGAGGGTTGATGGGAGGGGAGAGTAAAAGGGCTGTCTGCGCCTCTTTCATTACACCGTGTGGAGTCCTGCAGGGCAGAAAGCTCTGATTAAAATGGCTCTTGCTGGGATTCAGAGGCTTTTTGGGGAAAAGGAAAAATGCCCCTCCCTGCTGGAGTCTGTCTGAGGCACTCTTGGTGGGAGGATTGTCTCAATTTCTTCAGCAGGGTGAGGGGGGAGGCTGTGTGACAAGAGGTTGTGTCCCCAGGTAGGGACTGTGGGGACAAGTAGTGGGTGCTTACCCCAGGACCCTCTGGTACCCACATCTGGCCAGATTGCTGGTGATAGCTTAGTGGAAGAGGGAGCAAGTTGGCTGGGGGGTGATGTGGTGCAGATATTACATCTTAGAGGGTCTGACTCACATTTGTCCCTGACTTGGTGTCAGGGACATGTCATGGGTGTGGTTTAAGACCTCTGTCTTTGGTAGAGCTGACCCAGATAGCATGTGCCTGCCATGCTTTCTGCAGCTGGTACTTCCTCCTCCATATCCACCTCTTTGACAACCTTGGCCTGTCTGTAGGTGGGATGAGGCCTCTCCAATGCTTTCTGCCCAGCCAGATGGACTCTGGACTCTTCCTTGTCTCCTGGCCCCCTCTTCATCCTCTCTGTCAGTGACTGGCCCTGTGCAGTAGAGGCAGCTGCCCTAGGGCAGGGGACACAGAAGTGAAAGTGTGTTCCCTCTCCTGTTCACTCAACTTCCCCAGCAAACCCATTTAACAGATCAAAATTTTATACTCTGAGCAGTGCTGGAGCCCAAAGCACAGCATGCTGTTGCAGATTTTAGTCAACGGAGGGCTACGTCACGAGCAGGAGGCATCTACTGCTGTGGAGAGCTGGAGGAGATGGGGAGAGGAGAGGCAGGGAGGAGAAAGGATGGCATACAAGGAAACCCAGATTTTGAGGATGATGTGGTCTTTCTAGTGTCCTGTCTCATAGGATGGCCCTTGCTGAGGCGTCTGAGTGCCTTCATCCATACCAGCACCCCCTCTCTGGGCTCTGATATGCACTTGAGTGGTAAGTGAGCCTAGTGGCACAGGGCCATTTCCCTGGCTTTGGAGGAGATACAGCCAGTCCCTTCTGCCTGCTGGTAGCTGAGGCTTCAACATGTATGTCTGCTTCCCTTCTCCTCCCTCTTCTCCACCCATTCCTCCTCCTCTGTGCTGAGCAAACTGCTCCATCCCCTGCATGCTAGTGATGTGGTTCAGCCATGAATCACTTCGGGCAACACTGCTCTTCGAGTATTTATTGGCTTCCAGAGAAGAATCTGTGCACCATGCTCCCTCTCAGCCATGCAGCTCCACCATAGTGATGTTCTCTGAGCCACAAGCTCTCTGTGGTGAAGCAGAAGGCTGTTTCCCTCACACAAGCTTATCTTCTTCCCCTCTCAGGTGTCTGCATGAACTCTGGGTGCCCTCACTCCTATTGTGGTCAATGAGCACCAACCAGCACCACCAGGCAGGATGTCTAGTCACCCTCACCATGTCAGGCTGCAGGAACATCTGCCATACCTGGTGCCCTGGGGACACTACCGACACCACTGCTCTTTGCAGAGGGGATCCCCTCTCCCCCTTTTCTCTCCCATTATTTCTAGGGTGCTGTGATCTACTGGAAGTGGTGGTGGACTGTGGGGTGGCTGCTCCATGCTGGGAGCAGATGCAGAGGTGGCTCAAGCTTTGCTGGGGAAGGACTGGGATGGGCTGTGCTGCCCAGGGCTTTGCAAGCAGCCATGAGATGGCTCGATGTGCACAGTTAGTGTGGTGCCAGGCCTCAGCTTATCAGCCTTGCTGAGCATCTCTGAGTGGTCCAGATGGCTTTCTGCTGGCAGAGGGTGGCCCTGGCAGCTTGTGCTTGCTCCAGACAGTGTGCAGGCAGAGCCCCTGCTTCCTCCCATCCCCCCCCGGGGGGCTGGTGGGCTCAGTGTCTGGCTACTGGGGCTCTCTCAGAGCCTGATAAATCAGGGAACCTGCAAGGGAGGAAGGTAAATCCTTCCACTGCAGGATTTGTGTATGCCCCTAGCTTCTGCCAGCCCTTCTTTGACAGAACAATTTGGCAGGTCTCAGTGGGGTATGTTGTGCCACAGGGAGGCAGCACCATGAGTTGTCCTTCCAGGATCTTGCATCCTTTCTGTGGCTTCCAAACTGTGGATCAAGTGCCAACCAGAAGCTGAGGCATGTAAGGCCACCCCCTGTCACAGCCTCCAGGACAGCCTGTATCCTCCTGGCTGCTGCCTACTTTACCTTCCCTCAATACCTGAAGGGGACCTCAAGAAAGGCTGGGGTAGGGATTTTTAATAGGGTCCAAGACGGCAGAACCAGGAGTAATGGATGCAGATTGGAAGAGGGGAAATTTAGGCTGATATAAGAAAGAAGTTCATTACTATGAGTGTGGTGAGACACTGGAACAGGTTACCCAGAGAGACTGTGGGTGTCCCCTCCCTGGAGGTGTTTAAGGCCAGGCTGGATGAGACACTGAGCAACTTGTTCTGGTGGGAGGTGTCCCTGCCCATTGTCAGGGGGGTTGGAACTAGATGATCTTTAAAGTTCCTTCCAACCCAAACCATTCTGTGATTCTGTGAACATCATGTTTTGGTCTCTGAGCTCACCAGGTGTCCTTCTGATGGGGAGAAACCTCCAACCTGTTATCCCCATGCTTCCTCCCCTGAAATTTGAGGAGGAGATGGTCACTGTGACATCTATGCAGGGTTTGCATGCCACTTCAGCAAAGCCTGAGGTCCTGTGAGTCATTTCTGGGCTTTCAAAGTCTGTGCATGAGACTCCTTTCCAGGCAGCTCTATCTGTGAGTTTTACAGCTGCCTGGAACATCTCCAAAGGATTGATTTACTGTAATTCCTCTGGAAAGCAACTTCTGTGATTGCTAGCCTGGAGATCTCAAGCTGGACTTAAACAACAGGATCCTAAAGAGGCCATGAATAATTGAGCCTAATAAATATTAATAACTCACCTGCATGGTGGCAGGGCATGTAATTGCAAGGAGTGTTCTGGAAGCACGTCTCTGTAGGCGGGTGTGTGCTCCCAGTAGGGCTGGGGCAGGGCTCAGTTAACTCTGATGTTGCCAGCCATATAGACTCATGAGCAACCACCAACCAGCCCTGCCACTGTCTTGTGGGGCTACTGGTGGCCAGGGACAGGGCCACCCTATAGATATTTAACTATCCTCAGTGGATCTCTTCCCCAGGGGCTGGTTGAACCTGAGCAGATTTGCAGAGTTCACTGCAGCTTTTGGCAGGGATGCTCTTTGTCTCTTAGCTGTCCCTGTCCCTTAGGCATGCTGGAGAAACTGGGACATACACTTCAGAAAGTCCTCCCTACTGTCATAGAATCATGGAATCATAGAAGAGTTTGAGTTGGAGGAGATCTTAAAGATTACCTAGTTCCAACCCTCCTGCCATAGGCAGGGACACCTATGTCCCTGTTAAGTGCCTTGTCCAGCCTGGCCTTAAACATCTCCAGAGAGGGAGGGGGCATCCACAACCTCTCTGGGCAACATGTTCCAGTGTCTCACCATCTTCACCTCATGCTCAAGCCTGATCTGGAGTCAGACTGTGGGTGCTCTCTGCTTTTTGCCCTCAAGCCTGGGTGGCCTGTCCGTGGTCAGGCTTCATTCAGGACCATCCCATAAATCACAAGAACCATTATGCTGCAACATCCAACTCTCAGTGCCAAAAGATACCAAGAAGGCATAGTCAAAGCCTCATACAACCCAAGTCCTCCAGAGTTTGAGTGCAAGTGGGTTTGCATGAACAAAGACATGAATGAGGGATGGGATATGTGTGGATTTTTCTGTTTGTGACAAGGCAGTGATGGAGGGCACAACGTGGCCACATCTCTTGGCTGAGAGAAGTCCTGCAGAGAAAGGCTGAACTTGTCACTCAAACCCTAGCTGAGAAGCACTGAACCATTGATCAGACCTTGAGCTGCTGTAGGATCCTGCCCAAAGTCGCTGAGTTTTCTTGAATGAAATATAACCACAAAGCTCAAGACAAAATCCATTCTTTCTCCTGCTGGGGTGCTTTATTCCCTCACTGGATTGTATGCCTGAAATAGCATTCATGTCTGTGACTTTCTCAACACCCAATTAAAGAAAGCATTTCCTAGGCTTCTGCTTTTTCAGACAGATGAGGAAGAGGAGTCTAGGAGGGATCATAAGTGCTTGCATGAGCAAAGCCTTCTGGGCTGCAACATCTCATCAGTGCTGTGAGCAGGGTAAAAACACCTCTGTGGGGGCTTTGTCAGAGCTTTCAGTCTGCTGCATCTCAGAGTGGGGTCCCTGTAGACCTGTCCATTTGGAAGCCACTGTTGGCTTTGCTACCTGATGCTGATGATGTGACAAAGGATCCTACAAGGGATACAGAGGGACTGGACAGCAAGCTCCTGAACTCCACCCCTGAGGGGAGAGATTAGGTTTGATGCTGCCCATGGGTTTCTGCTCGAAAACTGTTGAGCTTGGGCAGCTGAGCACCTGTGAATGCCTAGCAAGGGTATTGTGAGGCTGTATCCTTGTCAGGAGCTTCTCCCACACTGAGCAAGTGCTTCTTTTCCCCAAACTGCCTGGCTGTTGAGACTGCATCTTGCAAGTGCGGTTTCAGACAATAACAGCTTGCAATTATGCAGCGCTTTCAAAACCAAGATACCCTGAATTTCGTTAGCATCTTTGTATAAAACTAGCTGAGGCTGCTGCTGCTGCTGGGATACAAAGCTCCAGCCTGCATGGAAATGTGGCAGCTGGGATCACCCAAAGCCACCTTTCCACTGTGCTGGAGATGGTTCAATCTGCAGGAGATTTTTGGGCCCTGCTGGGACCCAGCTCACATCTGGGCTGGCAAGTCAGAGCTAAGAGAGCACAGAGACATCCCTCTCATGGGCTCAGTTCCCCACTTTCTCCATTTTCTATCCCTGTATGGTAGTAGGGGGAGGACTGACTGGTGGTGGGGCTCCAGGAGCCAGAGCTCCGCTCTTTCTGGGGGAAGAGGGGACGTGACTTGGCAAGGATCAGCAAAGGGAGTGCTAATTGCTGTAAGAGCCATCACAAGAGCACAGCATCTCAGAGTAAAGGGCAAACAAGGTTTTCCCGAGGGAAAACTGCGCTGGACGCCGAGAGTTGACCACCAACAGTTTGGAGGGCCAGTGGGTGTTCAATAATGATTGGAGCACCCTGGAGGCAGAAGCACCATTTTCCATCAGGGGCACTGTCAGTGCAGGATGAACTTTCAGCAAAGCCTCAGGTGCCACCAGCTGAGGGCGGCTGACACTTGACACAGCCTCAGTCCGTGAGGGATTAGGTAAATGTCAGCTCTGCCCACCCCCTCCCCCCTAGCAAAGTGCAGCCGGGAGGTACGATGAGCCCCGGCTGGGAGCTGAGAGCCGAGCGGCAGAGCTGATGGGAGGGACCCGGGGTTTACCGTGGGCACTGGGGCTGAATGTGAGCCAAGAGAGCACTCTCGTCGCGAAAAAAGGCAAACCACATCCTGGGCTACATTAGGAGGAGTGTGGCCAGCAGATTGAGGGAAGCTATTACCCCCCCCTTCAACTCCCTCCTTGGCGCTGGTGAGGATGCAGAGATCGCGGAAGCGATTCTCGAATAGCTCCTAGCAGCAGCTCCCACCCCAGCTTCCCCTGCTGAGGAGGAGACGTGAAAATTCATGCGATGATACAGGGGTTGCTGAGGAGCAGTAAAAGGGAAGGGCGGTGTGATCCCAAGGCACCTGGAACAGGTTTCCCACAGCTTGGGAAGCAGATGACAGCCCTGTACAGCTCGAACGAGACATTTGGGGAAGCAAGGAGCTTGATGCTTAGCTTCTCATTTGGATGAAAAATTAATGAAAAGTTTGGCTGAAAAGATCCTGTTTATTTGTGTGGGATTTTTTTTGTGTTTTGTTTTTTTGTGGTTTTCTTTTCCTTTTTCCCTATGGTCATTGATACCCTAAAATACGAGAGTATCTAAAAGCTTTCAGTCTCTCTATGCCTTTGTGCTCTCCAGCTGAGAGAACAATCTGTGGGCTGTTTGCAGGCTGGTGAGATTCTTTGGTAGCTGAAGGTGGGCAGAAGCAAATGATCAGAAGCTGTGCCCATCACTGCTATGTAGAGGTGACAGTGCAGGGGATGACTCTGTGTGGTCTTACTGTGTCTGCAAGGGCTGTAAAAGCCAGGACTGACTGCCTCGACTCTTTGTGTCTCAGAGACTGCTCCCATCTGTGTGTTTTCAGCCTTTTTTTCTTTCCAACTATGCCTGATTTGGAGTTTTAGATAGGATGTCTCTGTTGTCTGTTGTGGGTGGATGGAAGGACTGCAGCATATTTGCCCCTCCCTGTGCCTAATCAGGGTTAATGTCATACCCTGCAGCTGAGAGGAACCCAAACTGTTCTGGGGGCTCTCATGGCTGTCTGTGCACTGTGAAAAAAACCACAGGGATGCATTTTGAGGAGTCTCTAGGGCTGATGACACCCAAGAGTTGTCTAAGTAAAGCAATTACATCCCCATCACCACTTCTGAGGAAACCAGCATCATGAGCCACACACCCAAGACCTAGTGGCACAGCCAGGCTGGTGACAAGTGTCTGGGACAGATATTCAAGCTGGTGATATGGCCAGGCTAGTGTACCTGGGGAGAGCCTTGTTCTAGAGAGGAACCAGGACAGGACAAGGTGCCTCTCTCTCAGTTCCTTCAAGGGTGATTGCAGAGCATCGATCCCCAAACTCTCTCCTCTACTCAAAGCTTTTAGGCTCCCTGGGCTCTACTCTGCTTCAAGGCAGCTGCATGAAAGAAGGTTTTCCCTTTGTAAACAGACACAGCGACCTGCTTAGCATTGATTCTGTGAGGCCGGGCTTCAAATTCAATTTGCTTCCATCTTAGCCATGAACAGTTGGGAAAATTGATTTTTAAGAACCAAAATGTATTGAAAGTGATTACAGTTGATAAATATCATTTAAAATAATAAGATGAGGCTTATGATCACTGAATTTTTCACTTGAGGTAGCAAAAAGGTACAGCCAAGAAAACAGGATTTTTGTAAGACATCACTTTGAGTGCTGACCTTTATTTTTCATGAGATGACTTCAATTTCTGTCTCTTTCTCAGGGCAGGTTGCCCTGGAAAAAGTCATGGAGTACAGCTGATGATCTCTAAACCTGCAATTTGTGCAACTGTTGTAATCTCTGCACAACTATAGCTGATGAATATGCATCATATAATTTCAATTCATGGCAGAAAGTAACCTACTTCTGGCCCCCAGCAAACTGCAGTACATCTGGCTGCATCTTCCTGCAGTGGGGATGTGAGATTTTGGCAAGCTGGGGGTGTCATGGGAAAACTTTGAGTGCAGACTCTATTTGTGGCTTAGGACCAGTTCCATCAGTCCATCCATCCATCCATCCATCCACCCATCCATCCATCCATCCATCCATCCATCCATCCATCCATCCTATGGGTACCGGTAATACTGCTCTGTGCCTACCTCCTCTTCAGACTGATTTAACGAGGGGGCTTGAGGCATAGTGAGACAGCAGCCTGTTGTGGGAGGGGGAGATGTCAGCCGCCCTAGAGGCAGCCCTTGAATTAACATCTTGAAGCAGAAGCGGCAGAGACGTGATAGACACAGAAGAATGGCCAAGTGACACTCTAATGAGTGTTAATGGGAGGCAGAAATTAAATCCTGCCGGCTCATTAGCATGGGAAGAGATACCATCTGCCATGGCTGGCAGGTTCCCTGACGCCGTTTCGGGAGGAGGGTGGAGGGGTTGCTCCTGCGAGGATGTGGGGAGGCAAGTCTAGGAGGATCTGTGATGCTTTGCCTGTGAGAGGCAGGGGACAGAGCTGCACCACAACTCCTATGCTGGGATGGGCGCTGCCTTGGAGGAAGGAGGAGTTCCTGCTCACTCTTGTTCTCTCCTTGGACCTCCCATTTCTTTCCAGGCTGGCCAAAAAGGCAGCAGGACTAGTAGCAGACCTGGAAGGAGGTTGAACTTTGATCCTGCCAAAGGATGATGGTTGCCATTATCTGAACTCTTCCCTCTCAGCCTACAGACAGGGACACCACCTGGGGTCCCCTGGCACAGCCTGAGTCTGCAGGTCTGATTGCATCTGAATCCCCAAGAATGCAGAGATTTGGGACTGTAAGCCACACAACAGAACTGGATACCTAGGATCTGTCCCCTCATCCAGCCACCAGCATTGGGAACACTGTGTGCAAGATACTCCTCCTCCTGGACTAAGGAATAGCTGCAGTTTCCTCGTATACCCGTGGTGACCCTAGTCCTTCCAAATGTAGCTTGCAAGGCAACAGAGCCTGCAGCAGAACCAGCTTTGATCCTGACAGAGTTCGATGATGGCTGTCAGACCAGCTTTGTCATTCCATGCACATACATGGTTGAAGACGGGAGCTAGAGGATGGGTACATCTAGCTTGTCATCTCAAATCTGGAGTCAGGAGGAGTGCTCTGGTTGCAGACAGCAAGAGAACAGCTGAAGATGAAGCTGTGAAGCATCCTGGGGCAGTGAGTTAGTCCACATAAACGCTACATCAGGTGGTGCCCAGGTTCCTGCAGATGGTGGATGGCCTCTTCTGGCCATGCTTCCTGTGTCCCCTTGCTGAAGCCAAAGTGCTTCCTTAATCCAGAGCAGGTCACACATCAGCAGCATGAGGCATCCCTGCAGGGCCAACACTTAACCCTGCCCTGTACTCTGTCCCTTGCCTACCCAGTGCCCATCAACTATTGTGGCAGCAATTCCCCTGGCTGCAGAGGAACTACTGCCTCAGCCCAGGAACTAGGCACTTCTGTCCCTATTGCTCCCTACTTTCTCTTTCTCCTCCCCACAACTTCATCACCTCTACAGAGCAGAACTGAACCTCTCTCCTCCTGAGAGTCTGAGAAACATGGACCTGACCAAGAGTTCAGAAGCCGCTGCATAGGTGGAGTCTGCTTGTTCCCTCAGGCCTCTGCATGGCTGTGAAGTTACTTGAGCCTTGACAATGTATATGGCACAGAGGCGCTGGAATGGTGTCTGGAGAGACCATACCTGTTCTGCTGCAGGATCCCAGCAGTGAACAGTGCTCACCTGAGGGCTGGACTGATCCCTAAGCTCCTTGTTGTATCCAGCATGGTCTCCCTGGCCCCAGTCCATGAGATTCCCTGCCAAGAAACTAAGTCCAGAGCTGTAGCAAGGAGCACAGGAGATGGGTGCAGCATGGATGGAGCTCCAACCTCAGGGAGCATCCCCAGGAGCAGAACCTTGCACAGGAGTGGGGCACATGGTGGCTTCCCACAGGGACTCCACACCAGATGGCTGTGCCATCTCCCAGATTAACATCCTCCAGCTCAGAAGAGCCTGCCCCTCCTAAGTACAGCTCACCTTTGCAGGGGAAAATGCAAGCAAACTGTAGGAACAAAGTGCCTGTTCTTGCCAACAGGTGTGGTTTTTTGTTTTTTATACTTGTGCCCAGGAAGCTGTAGCAGTGCTGACCCACCATAATCTCTGCTAGATCTGGGAAAATGGCTGCGCCCAGAGAGTCTCAATGTCTAGTGGAAATAAGCAATAAGTGGTGTTCCTCAAGGGAACATACTGCTACCAGCACTACTTAATATCTTCTTCAATAACACAGAGTGACTGAGTTCACCCTGGGCAGGTTTTGCAGCTAGCAAAGCAATGGGGCTGAAAAAAGGAGGAAAAAAAAAAAAAAAAGTGGAAACATAGTGCTTCAGAAGGTCATTATTAAAGGCTGAAGCCTGAACTGGGCAGTGAGGAAGGGGATTTCACTGGTGGGCTCATCTTAGTTGGGGGATTAGCTGTCCAAAATGAGATGGGTCAGCATGAGTACATACAACTGGGAAGCTGGGAAGTGAATAAAACTGTAATTGCCCTTGGGAGACACGCGTGGCTGACCACAGCGATGAGGAAGAGAAGGAGGAGGGCAGCTTTTACTAACAGAACACATCCTTGACTTTTTAAGTCTGTTTCCAAAAATAATGAGAATGCTGTTACGCAAGATGCAGAAAGGAAGGGCAACATCTGCACTCAGTGTTCGGGAAGAGACATGGAAAGAGGGCTGTGAAATGCTTTCCAGCATACTGGGCACTAGAGGGGACACTAGAAGACATACACTGAGGGCAAATATTTCAAAAGAAGCTGCACAGATAAATTGTACCCAAGAGCCCTGAAAGAATGGTCTGAAGCATCTCAGCCTCAATGGTATTTATTTCTTATACAACTGGAACTCCCCGTCTGTTTCCAGGAGATGCTGGGGCAGGCATCTACTGTCTATCTTCCTACTCAGGCATCCATGTTTCTAGAGCACAGAGTACTCTTCATGTGAGTCTGCTGCACAGAGATGGTAAGGACAATACTGCAAGTATACTGAAAGAAGGATGACTGCTTGCTCTTCCTGGGAAAAGCCTGAGCAGAGTGAAGAAAAGCCCATGGGTAACTCCCACATTGAGATTTAAAGGGGAATGGGAGCACAGCTGTGGGAAAGAGGCCCCTTTGCCGGCTCTCCACCTCTGCCTCCTCCTCCCAAAGTGGTGAAGAGATGCAAACATCTTGTGGAGAGAATTCACTTCTTCCTGGGCATGAGGGTAGTTTGTGAGCTTGCTGCTAGAAGAGAGCTTTTTTTGCTGCGGTGCATGTGAGCTTGATGTTAATGGTTGTCCTTTTGTTTATAGCTCTTCAGTGGTACGATCAACACGCTGCTGAATTGCTCTCCATAGAGAAAAAATCTTTTCAGTACTCAGTGGCTGCCTCTTGCTTATGTAGCTTAGAAAACAAAGTCTCCAGAGGAGCTGCCAACTTACTTTGGCCATTCTGCATATTTGGGGTTTTTTTGTGAATCCTGTGATATTTTCACAATTTAACCTTGGAGATCTCTCATAACTGTGTCTGCTAGCTGTGCTGCCATTCCTTGTCCTCCCCTGTGCTGTGAAGAATATTATAGGTGCCTTAACAAGTACTTAAAGAAGTGCAGTGTAGGTGAGAGTCCCCATGGCAGTCTGGGAACTCAAGGTTGCCCTAGATGAGGAGGGCCAGGAGGTAGTGGGGAACAGTCTGTGCGACCCTGAGCACAGGAAGCCATCTGCAGAGAAGTGGCACCAGCCAGCCTATTCCTATGGGATCAGATAACTTGATCACATTCAATATGATGAGAAATTAATATTAAATGGGCATAGATGACATCTGCAGGCAGGAGGAGAGAAGCAAGGGGCCAAAGCGCTGCAAGGACTGGGCAGCTATGTAGCCATCAGTGAGGCTCAGGGCTGTGAGAAGCTGATCTGATGGCTCCCTCTGGCCGCAGGCTGTGTGAGTCCATGGAAAACATACCTTGCATCTGCTCCATTCTCATTGATAATCAAAGAGATGGGGGAACAAGTTTCTTTCCCAGATCTGGTGTCTGCCAAAGGCCTCCTCCTTGTTCTGTGAGGATTTGGGTAATGCAGAGACACTGGACTGGTGGTGGGACAAGTTCTCAGTGCACACAGGGGCTGATCATCCTTTTAAGGCAGACAGAAAAACAGTTCTGGTAATGCATTGGGGTTGCTGAAAGGTAGAAGGGCTCATCTCTTTCCTTCTGATCTCAGGAATGTATTATCCTCCTTAAATCATCACTCCTTATACCACATCTGGTTACTGCATCCAGGTTTGGGCCCCCCAAGAGAAACACTGATATATGGAGCTCAGTGGGGGCCACTGAAAGGCAGGGACTGAAAGCTCCAGCCTGGCAAATAGAGAATGGAGAAGCTGGGCTTGTTGAGCCTTGAGAAGAGATGACTTTGGGGAGACATGCCACAATATCTATGTGGCGATCACTTGAGAAGACAGAGAGCCAGGCTTTCAATGCAGATGCATGGGAGGATGAGTGAATGTGATCTAGCTTGTAGCATGAGCAATTCTTTCCCCATGGGCACAGCCACATCTCCAAAGAAGAGCTTGAAGAAGAGAGATGGTAGGATCTCCAGTCTTGGAGATTATCAAGATGTGGCTGGGCAAAGTCCTGTGCAACCTGCTCAGATCCCACCATTGTCTCTGGGTTTGATGAGAAGTTGAACTTGAGATCTAGTTTGGGGTTTGTGTGTCTATGAGAAAGATTTGTGAGTTCATGAAGGCAATAGGAGGAAACTGAGGAGTTCAGCATCTGAAAATGGTCTTGGCCAGGGAAGACTAAAAGAGGGATGGGAGGAGGCTAGAAAAAAATGACTTAGTGGTAGGAAAGTCTGCTGTGATACATGCAGTCCCTGGTGCCCAGTCTGAACCTGGAAAAAAATGAGTTAGTCTTGTCAAGGGCCTGCTTGGAGCACAGAGTCTTGGAGCTGGTGGAGAAGAATGGGACCAAACAGCCCATGCAGTTGGACAGACTCAGATAAGAAATGAAGCCGATTTCTAACATTTGCTTCTGGATTCGCACTTATCCCAACCTGCTCGTCTGCCAGCTATGAAGGAGATGAGAAATTAATGAAGCTGCTTGGAAAGAGTTTGTAAATGAGCCTTACTCTGAGGGCTGTGGGGCAGGGGGCTGAGAGAGGCATAGGGCAGGGGATTCCCAGGCAGAGCATGAGGGCCAAGGTTCTCAGGCGATGACGGGACAGAACTGAATTTCAGGTGGAAGAGTAATGGGATGCTGATATCTGCATCTGGAATGGAGTGGGGGAGAGTTGGGAAGGTGCAAATCAGGGAATGCCTGGGGTTGGCTGGGTTGTCTTAGCCCCTGGTGGAACCCACATTCATGGGTAATTAATACTGCTTCTGGGTGAGGTGATGTCCTAGGTTAGGCTCAACAGGCCACTTCAAATGATAGCATGAGTTAGAAGGACACAAGGCACCTTGGTCAGCTGTCAGGGGGCAGCCTAGAACCAAGCTCCCTTGTCTCCAAACAGAATGGCTGCATCACCTTGTCCCTTGAGGATGGTCCCTGACCCTGCTCACTCCCCTACACTGAGCTCAGTACTACCTGTCCTGGCTCAAAAGCATGTGAAGGAGCACACACACAGAGTTTATCAGCTCATCCAGTGGTGCCACAGTGGCCTGAGTCTCCATGGCATCTGCAGTAATGAATCAGGAGGTCATGGATGGTCCCTTGGTCCCTCCCTCAAGGTGTTTAAGGCCAGGCTGGATGAGGCATTGAGCAACCTGGTCTAGTGGGAGGTGTCCCTGCTCATGGCAGGGGGCTGAAACTAGATAATCTTGAAGGTCCCTTTCAACCCATGCCATTCTATAATTCTATGATCATCACGTGTATCTTTTCTGAAATCATCAGTTACCTCTGGCCTTGTGGTTGAGGTGTTGAGAGACAGGGGGCTGTAGCTATGGTGAAACCAGCAGGAAAAGGGACAAACTGTATGGCTGCCACAGCCCAAGAGACACTTGCACCACGTCATGAAGTTGAGAAATAGTGTCTGTGTGCTCTTTTTTTAGTCCTTTTATCCTCCTTTACCCCTCATCCATGGACAAATCATGGATGTCACCCAAAAAGCTCCTCAATCTTGTTGTGTCCCTGTGATTTTTCTGGGACACTTGTCCTCCCAACTAACGAGAAACAGTCGCCTCCCTCACCACAGTTCACGATGAGGACACACATCAGTGCTGTGAATTCCCAGGGTCCCCATGTCAGTGTGGGGCCCTCACTGCTCCTCTGGCAGCTCCCCTGGCTGGAAAACCCATGACTTTCGCCCACATAGCTTTCAGGAACACGCTTATTTTCAAAAGAAAGAAGAAAAAAAAGGAAGAAAATTGAAAGTGCTTTTCTTGTTTCTTCCTGCTGTTGTCCTCCCTAGTTAAATGAACTGAAGTATCTCAGAATCTTCCCTCCATAAGTATGAGCAACTTTTTCAGGTTCAGCTGAGCAAATTGGGGGTCCAAGATGTGCTATTTTGTACTGCTGGCTTTCCTAGAAGATGTCACCTTGGGGAGGACCTGCTGTGCTGAGATGGGGATGGCTCTTCTCCAGTCAAGATGCCGCAGATGTTACACTGACTCCCTGCATCTGGGCCATGAAGATCTCTGCTCACCTTGTACCCTGCCTGGATTTTTCCAGCTGTGCTTGGTCTGATCTTTGTGCTTGCAGCAGTTGTGTTATGCTAGCCCTGGGGAGGATGAGGGAGCTGGTGGCAGGGAGGTGAAGGAGTGAGGACGGATGTCTGCATTTGACATGCTGGACAGCTTGCTTTGGTCTCTGCATTGCCAGGGAGATGTGCTGTGGAGTCTTGCTCCTGCCTTGGTTTTGGCATATCAACCACTGTGTGCCCCCAAAGCACATGTGCATCAGCACAGCACAGATTATCCTGCTGTCATAAACTTGCAGGTGAAATGCCAAGAGAAAGATCTTGTTTACCTCAAAAGCAGCAGCACTGGTGGACCTTTTCCACCATGCTGGGGGCAAACAGCATGTTTCAATCACAAATCCTTCTTAGAGGCCCATCTGGCTTCTCTCTCCACTCCAGCTCATGCTCACATTTATCCTTCAGGATCCAGCCCTGAATAGTTGGGAATGGTCATATTTGTCAACTGTCTATCACGTCCTGCACTCCACCGTGACCCCAGCTGGCTGCAACCCCTTCTTTCCCTGTGCAGTCTCAACAAGGCCAGCTGCACACTTCTTGCCAGATACAATAGCAAACAAGGGGCTACAGACAGGCTGGGGGTTCAAAGCAATGCCTCCAGCTTGTTCATAGAGGGAGGACAACCTGTTTACTTTGACAGGGACAGCAGCTTGCTCTGTGGGTGGCTGCAGAAACCCCAGCATTCAGCTGGATAGATGGAGGATGGCTTCTCTGTCGTGTTGGTATGGAATATATCATGGCTTCATGAGTTCAAAGTCTGCATAATCTAGTCAATCTAGTAAGGAACAGCTCAAGCCAGAAGCTACCACTTGCAGCCATGGGCCAGAGTGAGGACAGGGGAATCTGACTGGGAAGACTGGGATGGAAGGTCCCTTCTTCTCCAGAGTGGTTGCTCGGATATATCATGTTCTGCTGGGTTGATGGGGTGTCCCATGTCCTGACAGGATGATTGGGGTCACCCAGACCTTCCAGGCTGATTGGCTTCCTCCTCTCTGATGGTGTAAGTGTGGTCTGGTTGGGAGGATGGAAGCAACACCTGGGCAGATTTCTCTAGGAGACAGTGACTCAGGCATGGTCGTGAGATATGCTATGGACTTGAGTTCTATCTCTAACACCTCTGTGCACCTTTTCTCAAGCCTTATTTCCTCTCTTAGGTTCCCCTTTGAGAGAACTGTGCCCTGCACTTTGCCATGTCCCAAATCTGGCGGCTGGAATTGGCCATGGCTGGCTGCTGGCTGAACTTCCTTAGCACTGGGCCCTTCTTGGGAAGTCCCTGTGAGGATGCCACAGATTTATTATCCCTTTGTGCTTTTATGCAAGAGTGTGACTGCGAAAGCTGTGTGCAGGAACAGGATAGAGCTGTTTGCAAACCTTCCAGGCTGGGTCTTTGCCTTAATCTCTGTGATTAGTTCAAATGGAAAGGAACAGCTGGGCAGCTGGGGAGCTGAGGAAGTGGGAAAAAAACTCATGTGAAATACAACGTTTCCCAGAAATTGCAGTGTGTTGAGTTTGATGCCAAGGGGCTTGAAGGACAGCTTTTGAAGGGGGCATCCTGAGGACCAGCGAAGGGAGTGGGCAGTGTGGGGTGTGTAGGTGGCTTTGTCCAGCACATGAGCCAACAGTGTACTCTTGCAGCCCCATATCCTGGGCTCTATCAGAAAATCCATGGCCAGCAGATCAAGAGAGGTGATTCTACCTCTACTCTGCTGTACTGTGTCCAGCTCTGGAGGCCTTGGCACAACAAGGACTTGGAGCTCTTGGAGAGGGTCCAGATGAGGGCCATGAGGATGATTATGGGGTTGGAGCACCTCTGCTATAAGGGTAGGGTGAGAGAATTTGGGCTGTTCAGCCTGGAAAGAGAAGGCTCCAGAGAGACCTGAAGGCTCCACAGTGGCCTGAAGGGGCTGCAGGAAAGCTGGGATGGGGCTGTTTGCCAGGGCATATAGTGATAGGGTGGGGGGAAATGGCTTTAAACTAGAGCAGGGTAGGTTTAGATTAGACATTAGATAGAACTTCTTCACCATGAGGATGGTGAGACTCTGGAACAGGATGCCCAGAGGGTTGGTGGAGGCATCATCCCTGCGGATGTCCAAGGCCAGACTTATTGAGGCCTTGTGAAACCTGATCTAGCGCAAGATGTGCCTACTCACCACAGGAGGGTTGGACTAGATGGACTTCAGATGTCCTTTACAACTCTGTGACTCTATGTTTCTATGGCTGAGCAGCCTGGGATGGGTAGGAGAGCCCTGGCTATGCCCTGAGAACAGAAGATGTCCATGTCACATCTGCCCTTTTTTCATGATCCTCTGGACTTCTGATTACACAATTTGTTGCTTAAGGCTATAGGAGACCATGGTGTTGCTCAGTCTTAGCCCTAGATGGTGCAGACCAAAGACTACCAACATGCTGCCTGCATGGAAACATGCAACAGGTACCTGGTGGGTTGAACAGGGGACCTGGGCTGTAGGTCCCTCTGCCCTCAACATTTCTCCCCAGCTTTGTTACAGCATGTTGAGGTCTTTTACGGTCAACAGCCTGCAATGGAGGTGGATGGACGGTTTCAGGGAGGTCCTGGAAGGGTGATTTGTGAATACAATGTCAGATGGACTGCAGAAGAGCTCTTCTAATGTGCTGCGTCACCCATTTTAGCATATATAAAATGCCTGTTCCAGCAAAGCGTGCCGAGCACAGGCACTCGCCAAGTCTCAGTACAGTGGGGATTTCCAGAAGATTTAGGAGAAAAATGTTGTGCCAGTATTTTACACGGGAAAAGGGGTGACCACAAAGATGGTGCACGTGTCTGTGGAGAACCTTGGCCCCTAGAACATCCCCAAGCTGCAAGACATCTCTGGCAACTGAATGTTTTTTATTAAGATGGGATGTATTTTTCTTGAAATTTGTGAGTGACCCAGGAGATCCTAAGGCAGATAACATCAAGTGGGAAGGGAGAGTGACTTGACCTCCAAGAGCTGCTTTGGAGAGCTGTTTGGAGAGCTCTCCTTATCTTTGCAGAGCTGTAGTCAAAGCGGCCGTGTGCAATCTGGGCTGTGTGCTCGGCTCAGGCTCTGCAGCCTGGACACATGCTTAATCTTTTAATTCCCTGTGACACATGAGCAATTGCAAATTTCAGCAGGTTCTGGGAAGATCTATTATCCTGGGGAAGAGAGTCAGTATCTCACAAGGACAGGAGACAAAAAGGCACTCACCGAGAGGCAGGAAGGAGATGGGGTTGATGTGATAGGTCTGATGGTGGGAGCTGAGTGTCCTCTGAAGTGAGGTTGCTTGTGTGAGAAGCTGGAGCCATGCAGAGGTGCAAGGCTGGCCATCCATCCTGTCTGTTCCAACCTTTCTTTCTTGGTCAACAGAGTGCTTCATGTGCTTTTGACTGTAAATATGCTACCGAGGTTAAGTGTTTATGTTGCAAACCCTCTTCTTGAACCTTCTTAGATTAATCTTTATATGTGCTAGTGCTGCCCAGGCAAAGGCTGATCCAGAAGGATGGGGAAACATGACCTCCCTTGAGCACCACGGCCACTGCAGATAGGAGTAGAGAAAGATGTGAGGTCCTGTACCTCTGGGAAGTTCAGGGCATTCTTCCAGACTGGGACTGTGCTGAGACTTGTTCCTTCACTCCCTATCCCTGAGTACCATCACCCCTCCTGCAAGGCGAGCTGCAGGGTTGGTGAGGTCTTACTGTTTGCAAGAGAAAACACAGATGGTGCTTCAAAGGAAATGTGCTCTGTGGAAAAAGAAAGTGATGCCCCTTTCCATGTTGCTGTCAGCATCAGGAAAATAGAGGAGGTGTTGTGTGTGGTCTGAAGCCTCTTATCTGCATCTCTGAACTCCTCAGCACTGCCAGTACAATGTAACCATGCCCTCTGCCCATGCCCACCTGGGAAGCAGCAGGAGGTGTTCTGAACTCTGCTCCCTGCCTCTTCTGTTCTGGATTTTAGCTACAACGTCTAGTTTCCATCTCTGTTCACAAAGTGATGCACCCTTGCGTAGTGAGGAAGGGAGATGCTTTAGCCTTTGTTTTTTTGGGATTATTGCAAAGGTCCCGTCACAGGGCAGCTGGAACACAGCTCACAGCAGGAGCTGGGCTCTGGGCTCACAGATCCCCAGAGCACAAAGAGAGCAGGAACATCTCCAGAGCTTTCAGGACTGAAATGGCACACAGTCTTCTGCAACAAAGATTTTTGTACATCTTCCCCCTCTCCCTCCAGCAAGGCTGTTATTTTGCAATGTTGGCAATTCTCACAGAGACCTTCAGTACTGGAGCAGAGCCCTGCGCAGATGGGAATTAGGGCCATGGCCCTCATGGTCTTCCCGGGGGTGCAAAATCCCCTTTGCAATTGTGGCCACTGTCAATTACTGTTGGGATATGTGGGGCATGATCTGGTCTCAATCTTGTCTTGGCAGCCTTGAGCTCCTCAGAATCTTTGAGACACACAGGAACTGCTCTGCTATCCAGAACCTGGGACAGGAGCATTTGGGGAAGGCAATGATAGAACTTCTGAACCCCGGCATCCTACAGTGGGGAGCTGGACCTTCAGAACATATGCAGTGCAGGGCTTGATTACTATGTGGAGACCAACCTGACAATTGGGTCATCAGCAGTGGATCTCCTTTAAGATCCTGGCTGTGTTATGATCATCATGTGTTACATTTAACTGGTCTCTGAAGGGAGGTAGAAGACCAGATGCATCCACCAGAGCACAAGGACTCCAGTGTTTGAGGCTGGCACTCTGCTGAGATGCTGCAGCCGGCCATTGAGCATTGGAGATCTTTGGTTTCAGTGGGTGGTTGCAGGTGGCATGTGATGGACTGGGAGCAGTGTGAGGGGCTGGAAATTCCCTTTGGGTCTGCGGATCAGGCAAGGCAGCTGTTTCAACAAGAGAAGAACGGCATGGCCAAAAGTTTTGAGACCTCCCGGCAGCATCTGCTTGCCAAGACTCTGAAGACACATCACGAGAATGGAGATAGGTCACACCAGCCCTTCGGGACAGAACAACTCTGGGCTGTGGGAAATTACTAGATGGGTTCCCACTCATTCATTACCTTCCCAGAGCAGAGAGGAAGGATTTGGGCTCTTCTCCAGAAGAGATGCCACCTTCCTGGCATCTTCACTGTTCCTAGGCCAAGATTAATTTTTCTGGGCAACTCAGTCTTGCCGAGTGAGAAGCAGCTCATGGTTTGGGAAAGCAGAGAGATCATTAACATTTGGTTCAGTTTCATCCTCAGCTCTGACTTGATGGCATTAATGGAGCATCCAGTAGTGGATGCTGTCTGAGGCTTTGTAAATGATCCACAGTCTCCACAAGTCCTACCAGCTCTCCATCCCTGGGAGGGCTAGGGGTTCTTTGCTTCATATTGTAGGATTTCCTTGTGATAGATTATAGAGGATATATATGATATTTCTTGTTTTGTGGGGTGTTCCTTGTTTGTGGGGGAACTGGGTGATATAGATATGAGAAAGCTCATAATTGCACTTACTGTGGTGATTAAATTGTTGTTCATGGTCAATCAGAGTGATAGAGGACTGCTTACAGCTCTCAGGTCTGGCCCTGCAGCTTTGAATCAGGACATGTGCCCAGTGCTTACTGCTCTGGGGCAAATCTAGTGGGACACTATGTACCTGTGTGCCTGTGAGGGCTTCACAGCAGTCTCCTGCCTCACTAGAGACATCTATTAAAACCCTAGGGCCATAAGGGAAGTTCTGGATTGGCTGTGAGCCATATGACTCCACAACCTTTTATCAAAGTCTTATCTATTTTTTTTTTGCCTGAAAGATTGTCTCCAGAACTGAATGGTGAGCTGATGATATGCATGTACATAAGGATACATCAAATCCAATCCCCTGTTGTGATTCCCTGGTGTTTGTGCCAGCCACAAGCACAGGTTATTTTGTCTGCAGAAACTATTGAGTCTGGATGTACTGATGGACATCAGGGTTATCTGTGCTTTCCTTACAGAAGATGAATTGACTTAATTGATCACGACAATGGGCTCAGTCAATGATAAGCTCCTGGCTTTAAGTGAGACGGGATGAACATAACCGTTGCTTCTGTCCTTCATGGTTATTGAAATAAAGGTCCCTGATTATTGTGTTTTGTCCTTGGAGACAGAAGGGTATTGGCTTTTCCTTGCCATCATCTCACCAGGGGCTTCCACAGCATCATGGGCAGAGTCAGAGAGCACTGGTTTGGTCTCTCAAACTAGGGAACTGAAAGATGTTCATGTGGAATATGGCACATGTACTGATTTTGGCAGTCCTTTTTAACATGCAGTCCTTTTTAACATGCAGAGTTGTGCTTGAAGGGTTTGAGATAATGAAAGATTTGTTTGGAGGGTGCCAGACTAAATTTATAGCTGTTTAGCTACTAATTGTAAAGCTCCTGTGCTTGCCTTTATTGGAGTCTAGTGCTTGTTAGTGGCTGCTTTCTGCTTTTGTTGCTTGCCATACTGCTTATCATCTTACTTTGCTGTGCCTGAGAACGTTCTGATAACAGCAGTTGCAATGTGCCTGGACTGGCAGGTGGCCAGGCCATAGCTGCTATTCCTGCTGTATTGGACAGGCTGGAGCTCAGGAATGAGCCGGAGTCAAAGGGATTATGGCCTATGGAAGCAGATATACTCAAGGTTTTCGTGCTGTGGATATATCCATGTTGCATCTGGTACACACTGAAGCATCTGTGGCCATGAATATGGCCATGCTGGAACACCTCAAAGCATCTATGGCCATGGATAAGAACTCCTCTAAGACACTGCAGCATTCAGACACAGCAATAGAATCATGGAGTAGTTTGAGTTGGATGGGATCTTTAAATGTCATCTTATCCAACCTCCCCAGCCTGTCCTAATCCTGAGAGTGGTAAGAGATGGGAACAGGTAGCGAATGATTTGCATCTGGAAAGCTGTGAGAAGACTTGCATATGGCCTTGCTTTCATGCTGAGTGGAGAGATAAACCAAGTGGGCTAGCGATTGACCACATCTGCCACATCTATGTCTTGAGTGTCTTCAGGGTCTGTGGTGTTTGTCTGAATGATCTGGTGTCCAAGTGGGAGGTAGCTGTAGGCAATGAGAACATCAGCACATCTCATGGATGCTCTCCCAGCCTCTGAGGTGATGGCAGACATATTGAACAGTGTCATAAACTCCTTTCTTGACTCTACAATCTTGCCTTGGTACAGCCATATGGAATTTTTCAAGTCTGGAAGCTGAAAGCTTTGGGCCTGGAGTGGAGTCCTACACAGATAAGAACTGAGGTTGCAGCCCTCATGGTATTCTTGGGGGCTGGGATTTCCCCTTCATGACTGGTACCACAATCATGCATTCCTGGGGGACATGGGACAGGGCCCATCCTGGAGCCTCTGCAACATGGATGGTCTGCTCTGCTGCCCAGGCATTGGGATGGGACCCACTGGTGGGTAAGATGGCATGTCTTCTCCTTCTTTCTTGTTGGAAGGGAAGTCAGACTGGAAGGGAGGTTGGGTTGGAAGGGACCTTTAAATGTCATCTAGTCCAACATCCCCTGCCTGACCTATTCCTGAGAGTGGCAAGAGATGGGAGAGCCCTGGGTACCAAAACTCTAGGAGAGTCTTGCAAACTGGCTAGGTGCCTTTCCCTGGGCTGCCATTACAAGCTCAGCAGGGCTTTGGCAGGCGGATGCTGCCGGGAGGTCTCCAGCTTCTGGATCTTACTGCTCTGCTGCTGTAAACAGCCAACCCTCCTAATCCCCAGTCCCAAAGGGAATTTCCAGCCCCCCACACCCATCGCTCACCGCCTGCAGCCACCCGCTCAAACCAAAATGCTCCGGCACTCGCCGGCCGGCTGCGGCATCTCAAACTGAGGGCTGGCTCCAAACACTGGTTTTCCCCACATTCAGGCATGTGCCCCTTGCCTCCTCTTGGGGACATCAATTTGGTGGCCAAGTCAAACGTCCCGTCTTGGATTCGGTGCAACCAGATTAGTCCCTGCTCTGTGTGTGCCTCAGGGGAGGCTGCTCTGCATTGTGCGGGTCTCCTTACTGGTGGCAAGTCATCCCCTCCTCACTACTCCTGTCTGCCTGAGTGCCAAAAGGACCCTCAGGTCACTCCAGTCTTCCTGAGGTGGAATCAGGCACTGCAGAGTTTTGACAGCTCTATCACCTTGCCCTGCTGCTCTGAATTACTGTTTATGACTGGTTATGTTTATGTGCAGAGTATATAACCTCTTCCTATCTTTTAATTATATCCTGGCAGGATGAAACATGTCCAGTGCGCCACTGGGCTCCTGGAGATCCCCCCAGCTCTTTCCTTCCCTTCCAGTAGCTATTTCCTTTCCATTCAAGCTGCTGGGAAGGGCTCGGCAGGATGATATTCGAGTGCCCTCCTGGCCACCAGTGCTGCCTCTGATGCCAAGTCCAGGTGCTCATGGCCCATGAAGCTGTCAGGCACATATCTCTGCTTGACATCAGTGCATGGCAGCTCCTAGAACTCTTGGGGCTTTGCCTCCTTTCTCTTTGCTTTCTCTCAGCCTTTTGCATTTTGCCACCACTAGAGCTGGGTGGCTGCTCTCCTTTGTTCAAACAGCAGAACCATCACTCAGAGCAGGGCCCTTCTCTAGTGTTTCCCAGTCCTGGCCGGAGTGTGTCCAGTTCCTAATTTATGTGTTGCTCTAATGTCTTGGAAAGGCTGTCCAGAGCCTTCTCAATGTTTTGCCTTATTTCCCTTCAGCTGTCTTTAATTTCTCCCAACTCTGTTTCCCCATTCCTGATGAACTTGACCCAGGGATGGCAGTGACTGTTTGTTCTGGAGGCTGGATCTGGGCTGTCCACCCTATGAAGCTGAGCATGTGGGAGAAGCATGGGGCAGAGGGAGTCTGTCCATCTCTGCCTCTCTGCCTGGTGTGCCAAGCACAGCACCCAACAACTCTCAGCACCGAGATGGAGAAGGAGCAACTCCCTCTCCAGCAACACGCTGCCAACTTTTTTTAACTTTTTTTTTTACCCTAGCAGTTTCTCGAGTCTCTCTGAATTCACACTCTGGGACGATGCCTTGGCAGGAAATGTACGGGTGTGTGCATCCCAGCCTGGGCAGAGCCCAGCCAACCCACCCGCAGAGCTCCTGGCTGGGCTGGAACCCACGCCTTGCCTGAATTTGGGGGCTGCTGCTTGCTTTGTAGGGAGAGGATTTATGGGTCTCTACATCTCCACTTTCAGCACAGGCTGGGTTGATGCCAGCAGCTTCCACTCAGTTTTACACTGCTAAATGTGGGATTTCTGGAGGGAGGGTTGATGGTTCCTTGCTGGTGGAAGGACTGAGAGGTGCCCAGTTTTTGAGGGGTTGTGCAAACTCCCATTGATACCCTCTTCCCAGTTACTTCTACCACTTTCTGGCTCTCCAGGAGTCTCACTCTGTCCGCTTTCCACCACAAACCCTGTCCAATCCATGAATATATCTGCCACAGAGGGACAAGATCTGTGCTATGACCCCTTTCAGCACTGAATATATCTTCTGTGACAAATGTGTTCACTCACATGAGCCCAAGGCTAAATGCATTGGGTAATGCCTGGATCAGGATAATTGAGAGATGAGCAAACCTGACCATTTGCTTTCCACAGGGAGATAAAACATGGATTCTGCCCAATTCCTTGCATTTAGGTATGAGGGAGCAGCACTGCACACTGCACAGAGGATGCTGTAGGATATGGGCATATTGCCATAGCACAGGATCCACTTGGGTCCCTCTTGTTACCCCCCTGCACGTTTGCCAACAGTGAGCCTGTCCCAAAGCAGCTGAGCTGCTCCTGTGTGCATGCCAGCATCCAAAGGGTTAAGTTCTTGTGCCCACATCCAGCTGGGAAAATCCAATTTCCACCTAGGGGATAAGCATTTGTGGGAAATCTTCTCTTGGTCAAAGACCTTCTCCAAGCTCCAGTGGCTGTACACAAGGAGAAGACACTCCAGGAGTCGCTTCCCTGCTCTTCCCAGCAGCTTGTGTTGATCCTGCTCTTCCCATCAGCCTCGCTGAAGGCTAGGGGACAGTGTGGCAGCCAGCAAGGGACCCTGCTCTGCTCGGGTGCTGCTGGCTTCCAGCAATTCTTCCCTGCTTCCTGAGCACTGCTATACAGTGTTTCTATATGGTGTGGCTGGCTGGTAGCCCACTCCCCTTCCCAGCCATGGGGGTTTTCCACACAGGGATTTGCAAACTACCTCTGCTGGGTCCTGGGAATCAGGGGCCTCTACAGGCAGGAATTTTGCTGGTCAGGGGGTTGAGCTGAGCTGTGCGACCCTGTTCCTGTCAGCAGTGATTTTAACAAGGAGGCAGCATCCAGAAGGATTTGGAAATTCCCAATTCTCCTGGTTGGCTCCTCTCAATGTCCTCAGCCTCTGATCCCTGCCCCAAATCACTCAGGGAGCAGACCCTGCTGTCTGATTAAGTGGGATAGAGATGAGGTCTTTTGCCTGGGGCAGCTCAGGTATGGATGTGCGCTGGGTTGACAGGTCAGCAGAGAGAGGATCTCCTGGCATTACAGGGTGAGACACTGGGTAAATGAGGTGCTGAAAAATAGGGTCTTAGTTAGAATGCAGACTCTGATGCTGAGATGCAGGCTACAAACATGGGAAGCACTTGGGATGGAGGTTTGAGCAAGTCCATACAAGCAGCTACAGTGATTTCACTGCCTGGGAATGGCTCACAAGCAAGGAGTTTTGGTGACCTTTGCTTTGTTCCCACTGGTTTTGTACCACTTTGTGAGCAGGTACACTGCAGCCTCTGCCTAGGGCATCCTCTCTTCATGCAACCTGGATATCCTTCCAGCATAGGGATGCACAGAGCTTGGGGGTAGCTAGAGGCAACATTACATGAAGTTGTGCTGTGAAGATTCTGTATAGTTTCTGACATAAACCCTTGGGCTAGAAATGGAGTCTTTGTAGCTGAGACACCATAGGAGGTCACCCTGCCTGCTTATGGCCTCCTTCCTTTGTCTGCCTCCATCCTGCACCTCTGAACTCTGGGAATAGGCTGGTGGCTGCAGGAGTCCAAGCTGGTGAGAAACTAGTCTATGTAGCTGCATGCAAGAAATTGCTCCTGGAATGAGTGAATGCTGGAGGTGTTCGAGAGGTCTAAAAATCCTTGCCTGCACCCCTGTACACCCAGCATTTCCTTTGTTTCTCAGAAGTTCAGTCTACCTTAAACTACCCCCACAAACAGGTGTTTTCATTTCAGCCCTTTTTCATTTCCAGAGGCTTCCTGCTTTCTCCCTGGGCTGAGGGGAGAGGTGTCAGGGCAAGGAAAGCACCTGGGGAGGAAGGAATGAACTGGGTGCTCTGAGGGAAGGGAAGCAGGAAGGGAGATGGGGCACAGACCTCCATCCCAGCTTCTGTGGGGACTTACTGGTGCATCTTCATTGCTTGGCGAAAGTGCCGGCCAGTTGCCCCTGCCCTTATTTGTATCCTCCTGGGTCTTCTCCAATCCACCTTCCCCAGAGTTAGGGGCTACTCAGCCAGCTACTTTCTTCAGGGTGCAAGTAGTGGCAGCTAGAGACTTGACAAAGAATGATGGCTGTGAAGGGAACGTGTGTCCTGACCCTACTCAGCAGCTCAGACCTTATTTTGGACTGGCATCTGGCCAGAGGATGTTGTTGTAGTGTCTTGAAAACATACAGAGAGCCAGGGACTTTCCAGGTACCCATTGTCACAGATGGGCCTAGGACTGGGCAAGGAAGGGGGCTGGGCTCCACACTGGGACCACAGAGATCTGTCAGGAGCAGAGGGACTCCTGGAGTGGCATAGAACATGCTGGGAGCAATCTGTGACATGTGTCCTCTCCTTCCACATCCCTTATCCCAATAACACATGGGCTCTAGGAGACTCTTAGCCAGAGCAGAGGGCTATGGGATCACCTTGTGTTCAGGTGGGCATTGCTGCTGGGAGAGGTTGCACAAATAAAGCCTGAAAAGGTGGTAAAAGCCAACATGGCCTTCGTTTTCCTTCCCTGTCCTGGTACCATCAGTATTTTGGGTTTTGAGGGATGGGTGATAGCACAGAGGACAACTCCAGGCACCAGTTCCCCATGCTGACAGGAACACTGGGAAAAACCACCCACAGGGACTCCACTGCTCCCCATGGCCCTTGCCACACACACACACCAGGTGCTGCTGCCTGAGACCACATCCACCTTGGAGATGCATGGGGAGCCACCTGTCCCCATTCATGTGCTGGGCATGTGGATAACCCCCAGTATGGGATCTCCCTTTCTCTTCTGCACAGATGATGATGTATGCTACAGGAGGGCAGCCCTGTATCCCATGCTGCCCTAGGAAACCAGATCATTCCAGAGGAAAGCAGCAGCTACTACAGCTTGCTGGTCTCTTTTTCAGGGTGCTGTTGGTGAGCCCCTCCACCATCATGCCAACATTGATTTCCTCTTTCATGCTGAGGGGAGTGAAAGTATCTTATCACAGCTCTCTACTTCAGCTGAGACTTTGGTCTGTCCTTGGGTTACTTCATAACTCTTTACGAGGGTCCTTATCAGGAAACAGTGAAAAGTCCTGGAGCTGCACCCCAGAGCCCAGGCAGATCTGTCAAGGAAGGGTCTCTACCCCCACTGGTATCAGAAAGACCCCATCTCAGATCTGTGTCCCACTGGGGCTCCTGGGATACAGGTGACCAAACAGCAGGAGCAGGACTGGATGAAGAGATGGAGGCCAGGGCAGCCAAAGAAGGATTGTGAGAGGTGGGGTGGTGAAACTGGCATTGGGTAGTGAAGGGGGCTCCTTGCTGCTTGCATACAGGGGCTGCAGAGTATCAGTATTGAGCTCTTCTCTAATGAGCTCTAAGGCAGGGTGCGAGGGATTGAGATTGGAACCTTCAAGGGAAATTCCAAAAAGTGGGTAAATATTTTTACAATGAGAGCACTTCAAGCTCTGGAAACCTCAGTCCTTGATCTTTTTCAGAGTGTGTTCTGGCAATTATATGGAAGTGTGGAGGTCTTTGGCCATCTCCTACTCAGATCAGGTCTGGTGTTCAACTGAGGAGCTCAGGATTAGGTTCAGGCACTGCGGGGATGCTCCAAGGGCTCCTATTTAGCTCCTCCATCTTAGGTCCATCTTGCCAGCCACGTCCAACCCATCTAACACCATCATACTCATTGAACTTCACTTTTTGTCTGTGTTGAACCTCAGGAAATTCCCATCAACCCATTTCTGCTGCTGGTGGAGAGAGGTCCCCTTTTGTCTCCAGCTCCCCACAATTTAGTATCAGCACCAAGTCTAGCTTTCCTAGCCCTATTTGCATCCAGGCCCCTGCATATCCCAGCTCTATAGATGTATCCTATAGATGCATTCAGAAAGGCCAGCTGGCAAGGGATAAGGGCTCAGAGGGCTGGGATGTGGGGACCACTCTGGGATGCTTTTCACCTGTGTTGGGCAGGTGACTTGGTCTGGGAGCAAAGCACGAGGTGGGGAAGCAAAGTAGGTGGACTCCTTGGTTTCCCAAATGGCTTGGCTGCCCGCCAGGGTCCCTGTCTGTGAAGCAAACAAGAGAGCGGAGAGCAGGTAGTGGCAGGTTGTGGGACTGGATGGGAAACAGGAGCCTACAAGCTCATCCAGCCATGATAGGGGACCCTGTCTCCGGTGTGCCCCCCACCTGGCACTTCATGATGTGACGGACAGCCGGGGACAAGACAGGACGCATCCGTGAAGGAAGGGGAGTTTGTGGGAGGAAGGGGGGGGTCCTCACAGCTTACAGGAATCCCCCTCCCTCCCTCTTCTCCATCACCCAGCCCTTGTCCGGCTGATGGGCTGCCTGCCAGGCTGGTCGAAAATGAAAGCAAAGCGTGCGGAGATAAATAGGAGCAGCCTCGGCACAAGGCAACAGCTCGTCCTTTCTTGCTCCCCTGTCCTGCCCGGCTCCTCAGCAGCCCGCTATGGCTCTGCGCCTCCACCTGCCACTGCTGCTGCTCGCCGCTACCCTCCTCATCTCCCAGGCTCAAGGTGAGGGGCACCAAAGCCCTCCTCCTGCCTTGTCGATGGTGGGACGGGGCAGGGTGCTCGGTGGGATCTGAGCAGGGTTCTGGTGGGGTGTTAGTAGTGTGTTTGCGTGTGTGTGTGTGTGTGTATGGCTGGGGATGTGGCGTTTGGAGTGCAGCCCTCTGTCTGCATCTGTATGGTGTTGGCTTCCATATGGCTCGGGAGTCCGTGTGTGTGAGTCCACGTGTGTGTGCGTCCACGCGGCAGAACTCCAAGCTGACAGCGCAGGCAGGAAAATGGAGAAAATGCAAGGAGCCCGTCTCTGCTTCAGTTTCCCCTCTTCTGTTGGTGAAATCGGTGTTATATATATACCCAGGGCAGGGTCTGACCTGCAACTGGCTGCTGGGGTTGAGAGCACCCACCCTCATGTGCTGCCCCAGCATCTTTCTCATGAGTGACACCAAGCAAGCTCTGTGCTGTCACCTGGCCACACTGTGCTTCTCTAGGTCTGGGATAATGCTCTGGCTTGGTGAGGGACCGAAATCTCATGTAATATCCTTGCCCCCAGGCATTGGCAGCTCAGCCTTGGATTGCTGCCTGAAGTACAGTCAGACTGCCATACCCAGGAACCTGGTGAAGTCCTACATCCTCCACGGATCCGAGTCAGGATGCTTGATGGATTCTGTTGTGTGAGTACCCCACTGTGTCCAGGATCATCAGGAGCAGTTTGTCCCCAGCCAAGCTCTCCCATCCTGTGTCCTCCCCCTGCCAACCTCCCCTTGCAAACCTTTCTGCCTGCACCTACAGATTTATCACCAAGAGGAATAAGAAGATCTGTGCCTCTCCCACCAACCCTTATGTCCAGGAGCTGATGCAGAAGCTGGATAAGAGGCTGAAGAGTGGCAAGAAGAAGGGACAGGAGGAACCACTCCCACCTGCCAGGGGCAGACTCAGACAGCGGAAGAGGCAGCAGGTCTAAGTCAGTCCGGAAAAGGTAGGTGTGGGGGTAGCAGGAGGCAACGAGGTGGTGGGACAATGTTGTTGCCACCATACCAGATCCTTCCCCATGGGAAGCTGGAGCTGCTGGGGCAAGAAAATGCTGGTGGACAGGCAAAGCACATAATGGAAGGCAATGGCTCCCCAAGTTGTGGTGAGACCTCTTGCTGAGACCTTCCTCACATCACTTCCTCCTCTTTGCCTTCTTCTCCTCTAGGACAGATGCCTTCCCCACCAACGACCAACCTACTGCCTGGCAATGGACATTGACAATTCACTCACCTGCCCACCAAGCCCTGGGGCAAGGATGGGCTGTCTGGAGGGGCTGCCTTCTACTCTGCAGCCCCCTCAGCACTGCTGTGTTTGCTGCGGAGATCCCTCAGATGGGACCCCCACACTGTCTGGGTGTTCTCAGCAGTGGGGGGACTCTTGGGTCCTCACTTGCTCTATGGCCACTTCAGTGGAGACCTGGACCCACGTGGCAGCTGAGCCATGGCCCCAAGGGGAAAGCCTTCCTGACAGAGGGGATTTCTGTAGCATAACAGGATGGCATTTTTTCCTGTGAATTTTTGGGGTTTCTTTTGTGGGGGAGGGGGGAGGCTATACATTTGTATTTATATTAAAAGACTGTGCTTTCATTCAGTTTTTCTGGAGGGCTCAACTTCTGACTCCTCGTGCTTCACAGAGTACCCTTTATGCTGCAGGCTGGCTTTTCTGGAAGACTGCTTTTATTTTTCTATCAAATAAACGGTGGCTGCTTTTCATTTCCCTCTCACCCATTTACTCCTTTTTGGCTTTGCAGGGCTGTGGGGTGCCAGGCAGGTCCCATGTCCCCATGGTCCTGCCAGGGCTGCTTGCTAAGAGATTCCTCAGGGGGCAGGAGAGTTTGGGGACAGAGGAGGTGACTGTGTAGCTTCTCTTTGGGCTTTCCCATTGGCTTCTGTAGAGTGCAGTTGCAGCATGGTTTGGAGGAAGAGAGGCAGGGTTTATCCATTTGATATTTTATTTTTCCTTAGGTACAAAATTTCAAAGAAATCAGAACAAATTGTTAAGTTTAGTGGAATTATACCCGTTTATTGTCCGTGGTTTTGCTATTGTTAGGGATTCAAGCTTTATTAAACCAAATGCCTAATTTTCTGAAAAAAAGAAAAGAAATTCTTAAATTCTTTTTTAACCAAGTCTGAAAATGTCACATAAGGAAAGCTGTGCAGGTAGGGGAAACAGACTTTGCAAAATTAATTTCAGACATGCTGCAGCTGTTTGAGAGCAGCTGTCCCAAGCATCTAGTAAAAGGAGGACACCAGGTGAGATGGCAAATAGAAGGAGGGACAGATCCTAGGGAGAGGGACTATAAGGGAAATGGCATCCCCATGTGCTTGCAAACCCCCCTCCAGCATGCTGAGAAGGAGGGAACTGAAAGGCTGTGCCACAGCTGCAGAGCTATCTGCTTGCAGAGACTTCAGACGTGGACTTTGGTCAGTAAAGGTCTATTAAGTCATATAATTGCAATAATAGGATTTGCGGGGCTTAACATTATCAGCAAAGGCTGTGTGTTGGCTGGAATAAAGCTTGTAGCCGAATGCTTCCATTGAGAGTACTTATCTGTCTTGATTGCTTTATTAGGCTGGCATTTAGGTTTATTATTTTAAGGCTGTGTAAAGAAACTGTGAAGTCCAAGATACTGTCCCTGAGTGTGGGATGGGTGCTGAGATGGGAGCAGGCAGCCATCTGTCAGCCCAGCTTTTGGACGCTAATAAAATATATCCTTTACAATCAAACTCACTCCTCCTGGCTGCTGTGATGGGCTGCGGTGGGGTGGGAAGGGAATCCATGGTGTGGGGCTGTTCTCCTGCCCCATGTACTGTCAGCTCTCAGGTACTGTCTTTTGAAGAGTACCTAACCCCCCAGGTACAGGGTCTAGGACCTCCACCTGCCGCTTAGAGGTCCCCAGATGCCAGTAAACATGGGCACGAAGTGGGCTTGCTCATATTCCTCTTTTCACCCTGCACAGACACCACTTCCTTAAAGCAGGGCCTCTGTGCTGCCAGTTGCTTTGGGAAAACAGCATTAGATCATGTTATTAATGAGGTCTGGGCTTTGCTGGGAGCCTGGGAACTGACACTCATGCACTGGAAGCCAGCCTGGGGTGCCGTGGGAGGGCTGGAGGCTGCCCTGAGCATGACAGGGAAGCGCTGCATCCTTGCCTTCTGTGGGACTCTGTGTTGGGCTGGTCACAACATCAGGGGATTGTGAAATGATTGCAAAAAACCCCTAAAAATGAGGCCCAGCTGAATATGCTGCAACCACAAGCAGCCAAGTTTGAGAGCATGGTGAGAGCAGCCCAGCATGTGCAACCAGTTCTGGCTTCTCTGTGGCTGCAGAGGTAAACATTACACCGGTGGGTTTTCTCCCTTAGACTGAGACAGGTTGAAAAAAACATACTCATGGGGATGCTCTAATTTATCCTGAATTTTACCCTAAGAGCCGGGCATGTGGAAGAGCACTGGAGTTTCTCCTGCACTTGGATACCTGTGCATGTGCAAACATGGATATAGATGCACGTACACAGCCTCATGTGTGCTTTTGCCCACCCACTGCTTCCAGCTTTCCTGCAGAATGCTGCTTTTGAGGAAAGGATGGTGTCAGGCTTAGTGGGAACCTCTTGCTGGCAAGGTAGTGCTGCCATGAGGAAACACATCCAAAGAGATTCTCTGCCAGAGGCTGAAAGCAAAGGCAATGGATTGGGATCTGGAATGCACAACAGGGTCCAAACCCCCTTCCCCATGGAGGAGTTGGTTCTGTGGACCCCAGCTGAGACAAGTGGTAGAAATAAGATAGATGATCTGAGACAAAGTGGCAGAGGAATATTCATGCATTTTCACCCACAGCAAGCCTGCTGCTTCACCCTAGGTGCAAAGGCAAGGCAGCATCAATGCAGTGTGTGCTAGGTGTGTCCAAGAGAAGTAAATATCCCCTCTAGACACTCTCAATGCAAGGCAAGAGACCTGCAACCCTGTCAAGTCAAGTAGAACAAAAATTTAGGAGAGTCTGGCCACCCTGGAACAAAAAGGCTTCAGTGATACCAGAAAGTAATCAGGCAAGACAGAAACCCTAGAGTGCAGCCAAGAAAAGGGAAGTCTTGATCCCAGGCCAAGTGATTAGCTCAAGTCATTAGCCAGTGCAGACGAGGCTCCAGGCTTGTGCCAGCAGTGGAGTGTGCTGGACGGCAATGCCAGGCTGGGCTCCAGCATGGATCTCCTGGAGACACGCGCACAGTGTCTGTCCCTCCTCCCCATGCCATTCCTGAGAAGCAGGAGCTGGCTACCCTGCTACAGCTCTGTGGGTGCCAAGGGTTGTTTCTGAGGCCAAGTGGCTGATAAAGCTTTCTGTGTTTTCCAGCAGAAGCTTTAAGGTGGTTTTGGTGCTCTTTTCACCAACAGTAACCTCCTGGGATCTGCCCTGGTCTTGAGACCCAAGAAAAGATGAAGAAGTTGGTGGGCTCAAGGTATTTCTCAGTCCTAAATATCCCATGGCACCTCTCCTATTCTTGACATCCCCAGCCCAGAGCCTCTTCTCAGCTGCTTCTTCCCAAGTGTTTTCTTTCCTCCCATACTCTCTTTTGCTGGCTTGGCAAAAGACAGATCCCTGGATTTGGTCACTTCTTTCTACTTACCCAGACAGCTATATTTCTCCGTGTGCCTCCTGTTCTCTGGAGATTTCAGATCTGCTTTTGTGCTGCAGCTCTCCAATGAGTGGTGGAGGAGCATCTGCTCTCCTCTGGGGATGTCCTGCAGTGGGGCCAATCTCAGCTGTATCGCAGGGCTGCATTAGACCAAGAATCCCACAACCTCCTCTTCCTGATGTTGGCTTAAGAGCCAAGAAAGCAATGAAAGATAGAAGGATTAGGGCCTTGTTGGTCCATCCTGTGTGCTCTTAGATCTGTCTACAGGTGAGATTTTCATGCCACTTCATTGGGCATCCTTCCTGCCAAGCTCCTGATGAGCTGCTTTTTGCATAAGTCTCCATGCTGTTCCTCAGCCATTCCCTCCTGAAACCTTTGAAGAAGTTGCAGCTAAGAGGACAGGTGACAAGACAGCAGGGAGCCAGGGCACAAAGCAGTGGCCACCTGGCCAAAGGCATCTTGGTGCCATCACAGCATGCCCAAGGACATTTACAGGAAGCACCTGACTAGGAAACTGCACTACCCGAAGATGCTGTTTAGGGGCACTTATGTTGCAGGGATGCTGGGAGACGTGTACTCACCTGAGCAGGACATAGCAGGTCTTGGCTCTGCTGCCTACCACCTGTGGTGACCTCAAAATCAATGGCATGGAAGACAGAGAGTGTTAGGGACAAATGGGGTCTAACAAAACAAATTTGACACCTTCTGCACCCCTTTTAGTTGGATCCTCAGAATCATCTTTGCTCCTTTTTGGGCAAAGTCATGGCTCGCTTTCCCCCCCCTTGATTCCAGTTAAATCACTTCAACCAAGTTCCTTCAGCTAAAGGAGATCCATTGGGCCTCTGAACTCCAGAGGGCTGGTGGTGCCCCAGTCTCCATGCTACACCAGGACTGGGGCTGCAATGGGAGCCATGTGGGAGTCTCCCCTGTATTGAGAGATGCAAGGGAAATTGAAATAGCTGCAATGCCTGCCCGGTATTTCCCAATGTGATAAATACAGCCAGGCCAGATGCTGCCCCAGGGACTGTCTGTGTCTGGAAGTTGCTGAAATTCCCCCTTTGCCCTTTCCAGCTCCGAGCTGGAGGTGGGAAGCAGAGTACTGCAAGTCATCACTGGGATCCTGCTGGAGGCCATGAGCCTGGCAGGAAGCAATCATGCCTGGAGACTCTGTAGGCTCCAGGAGGGTGGCAGCACAGCTGGTGCCCCAGGAGGGGATCCTGAGGATAGAGATACTCACGTGACCCATTTACATTTTGATGGGCATTGTTTCCCGTGGGGATCCCCCACCTCCCCATGCAAGGTTCCAATTTTAATTAACAACTACATTATTGAGGCTTCTGCAGGGGTGAGTGTTCAGGGATTCTTTGCATTGCTTGCAGGGCTGGAGCTCTGGTGCTCCTAAATTGCTCTGGATGAGGCTTAAGTTGGTCAGTGCACACAACACTGCCCTCCCTTCCCAAATCACATTGGATCCCCAGCTTGCTCCCTGTCACCTTGTGCCTCTGAAGATTCTAGACCCTGAAACATCCCCTCTTGGCCAACTGTACTGTCTCTGCTGATTCTCAAGGATCAGCCCTGCAAGGCGGATGGGTCATGCCACAGGGATACACAGCAGAGATGACAACTCTTCTTAGTAATCTCACTGACCCTAATGGAGGAGGGGGGAAATCCATCACATTCCCCTTTCACAACATGAGTGGAAAGCCCCTTTCCTCACCCTCCAGATCCCCTTCTGAGGAGCAGAGGCAACTGGAGCAGCTGTGCTTTCACCCACTTGGCATCCAGAGAGCTACTAGGAGCAGGCAGAGCCTCTCCTTCCTGCCCATGTGTTAACAGGGACTGTGGACAGCTTGAAGGCATGGGGTTCCCTGCAGATAGGGGTGATTAAGGCACGCCTGGAAGGACATATTTCCAACATCGGTTATGCTTTTTTTGGCATGGACCTATAAGTGGGAGCTTCTTGTGCCTGTAAAGTGTCTGGAGACCCCCCATAGTTGCTGTGGGGACTTGGAGGGGCATAGGATGGGACCTCCATCATTCCCTGTCATCCCTCAATCATACCCAGATGCCAAACCCACGGAACATGCAAGGACGCGTCATCCCCAGTATTCCTTGCCAGTGGGTCAGGTCTCTGCTCTTGGGTTTCTCCCTTTGCAGGGCTCTCTGTCCTGTCTTATCTGACCCCAGGGAGGAGCTGACTCTGGGTTAGGAGTTGTTGCTCTTATAGGTCTGTTCACCAGCTGCCAGAGGCTACCATCCTCCCTGGTGTGGCATCTGTCAGGGTCTTAGGGACTTCAAGGGGAAATGAGGTCCCAGAGCGAGCCTGCATCATCAGAGCTCCAGGGAGGCTGGAGATGATGACTGACACTAATCCTCTGCCACCTAAATTCCCCTTATGCCAGCCAAGAATTTTCTCCAACAACTTGTGAGAGCTTGAAGATTGGTACTGACTGCAGCTAAGCTGATATACCCTATTTAGGCTGCTCATCCTGCCCACCAGCTCTGCCAGACCCCTTTGGCACAGCACTAGCTTGCTGGTGCATGGCAGCAGCTAAAGGCAATGCTTTCATGATGGAGAAGACCCACCCATGCATGAACCTTGTTCCAGTGGCAGTGCAGAGATGGAGCAATTTGGACAGAGCTCCACCAGGCATGGCTGGACTGTCCTGTTGCTTCTTACCATGAATTGGGGAGAGGACAGAGCAAGCTATCTCCTAGCGCTGAGAGGAGCAGAGGGACACACTGAGGTACTCAAGGTCCCAGCCCTGCTTTTTGAACCCAAGATATTTGTCCCTATGAGAGGTCTGTACAGTGCTCTCCACCAGAACCGGCCAAAGCAAGAAGGTGGAGGGATGGAGATCCTGCTCCAGGATTTGTTTGCCTCTGTGGGGAAATATTTGTCCAACTGTTCAGGAATTTCCCTGGGTGAAACCTGTGCTGCTACCTCTTATTCTGTCCCTGTGCCCCTCCATGAAGAAGCTGGCTCCAGAATCATTCAAACCCCTACGACACTGCTGCTGCACAACCCCACTACTCTCAGCATCCTACATGGTATCTGTTAGGGCTGAAGTCCTTGTCGAAGGAATAACATCACATGTATCACTGGCTCGGTGATAAGCCACCATTCCAAGAAGAACCCCAATCCCTGTGCTCCTGTGAAGGTTGTCAGAAATAGTGCAGGTCTTCATTCCTGGCAGTGCCCACTTACTACAACACCTGGAAAACAAGTTGCCATTTGGCGTATGAGATCACAGCCATGGAGTGGAGCATGCTTTCCTCCATCTACTGGCACTGTGTGTCCCTCTCCTTGCAGGCACTGGGAAGGGCAGAGGGAGGTAGCCAGGCTTGAGTGACAAGATGGAGCAAGCTCAAATAAAAACAGGCATCAACTCCAGCACCAATATGTAGACTAAAAATGGGACTGACACAAGTTCTATACCTACCAATAGTCATTCAAGCCTATATGATGTCAAATGGGAACATCCCAGAGAGGTCTTAGGGTAAGAGAGAGCTTGGAGTGGGATTCCCTGCCTGCTTGCCCACGTTGGCAAGGTGAAGGGACCCTGGAGCTGCTCTGCCCCCCAGCAGCAGCTCCTCTGGCCCTGGTGTCAACAGCAGAAAATGCAGGAGGGTGTTTGGCTCTAGGACCACAGAGCAGCTGGTTGCAGGGAAAGCTGCCGGGATATTCGGGAACTGCTCAAAGATTACATTCCAGCCTGTGGCAAGGCTTGCTTCAACTTCCCACCCCTCTTTTCCAAAAGAAAGTGAAAGCCACGGGCAGGAAGGATAAATAGGCAGCGTGGAGCACTGTCAGCAGAGCGCAGGGAAGCTGTGCAGAGCTCACCTCTCTTGCCTGCAGCACCATCACCTCCAGCCCCATCCTCTGCCAGGCTCAGCAGCAAAATGCAGCAGCTGCACCTCTTCTGTCTCAGTCTCCTGGTCCTGGGATGTATCCTGAATGGTAAGGGGGAATCTCTCAGGCCGCATTTCTTGTAGAAGGGAAAAGATCCAGTTTCTTGCTCTCTTTTGCATTTGCAGCAAACTTTTAGAGGGATATGTGGCTGGGGCTTTGACACACTCCTCCTTAGTCCTCTGCTTTGTAACCTGTCCCAGAGGGACTCTGCCCTGCTCAAAGTCCCGGGTGAAGCCTGTAGGGCACTGGTGCTGGAAAGCTGTGCTTGGGAAAGGCTGTGGAGCAATCCTGCCTCCCAGTGCCCTGGCCCAGCCTGTGCACACTGTACTGGGATCACCTTCATCCCATTTACCCCGGAGCAGCAGGGGAGATTGACTGATATCCTTTGGGATGTTGTAGCCCTGGGAGGCTAGTGACAGTGCTGGGTGTGGGAAGGAATGTTGAGTTTGCATTTGAGGGGTTGCTGGTGTTGGATATGGGCTCTGCACAGGTCACAGATGCCAGTTTGGATGACTGCAGGCCTTCTATAGGGAGACAGGGAGTCTGGATACCTTGTGGTGTGGCACCACAACTTGCTGCCTGGGGTTACAGTCATATCTGCCAGCCTTGGTGGTCATTAACAGTGGATATACCATTTTCCTGGAGGGAGACTGAGGTCCCCTGCCCTGCAGTGAAGTGTGGACAGCTGTACCCCTCAGCTGTAACAGCTGTGCAGTGGGCTGGTGATGGATTAGCTTCAAGAACCCTGACTGCTTCAGCAAATAAAGCTGAGGTAATTCCCAGCCCTTCAGGAACTGGTGTCTTTATTTCAGCTTTCCAAAGCTGATTAAAGACCCCATCCTGCCTTGGTACTGCTGGCTCAAGGACTGCAGGAGCAACCCAGCCCCATGGAAGGGTTGTCCTCTGCCAATCTTTTGCTTCTCATCTCTTTTGCTTTCTGTGAGACGGAGGCAAAGGCCAGCTGGTACAAAGGTGTGGAAGCAAAAAAGTGGATGTCCAATAGTTGTACAGTGTGTGAGGTCAGTAGAGGTGGCACCATCCTACCCTGCTCCTCTGGGATGGACAGAGGTTGGGTGAAGATGCTGCTGCCAACCGAGGCAGAGCATCCTCAGCCAGCATCGTGTGTTCCTCCTGCAGTACACGGTGGAAACAACGTCCTGGACTGCTGCCTGCGGACAAGCGAGATGCCCATCCCACAGCGAATAGTGCAGGATTACAGGCTCCAGCTGGTGCAGGATGGCTGCAACATCCCTGCTACTGTGTAAGAGCCCCAGATGGGTGATGGCAAAGGGATGGGCCCTGTGGGAGACAGGGAGGGAGGCAGAGCTGGGTAGAGGAGCAGTGTTGAGCTGGGTTTGGGGGTTAGGAAATGAGGAGGGTAATGGAACTATTCAGAGGCATAATCAGAGCAGAGTCTGCCAAGAGGCAAAAACATGGGAAAAAAGTCAGGGAAGAAAATTGTCTCAAGATGGAGATGGAGGTGGGCAGTTGGGGAGGCAGTGAGTGAGATTTTTGAGTTGTGCTTGGACACTCCTGTGGTGTCTTGCTCATCTTGTTTTTTTCCCTCATGGGCCTGACAGATTCATCACCACCAAGGGAAGACGTCTCTGTGCTCCACCCCAAGCTCCATGGGTGCTTCGCCTCCAAGAGAAGCTGGATGCCACCTCTGCCAGGAAGGTAAGATCCGCATGTGTTCCCAGACAGGAATGGGTGCAGCTCAAGGGTGGGTTAAACCACCACCAAACAGGCTTTTTCCAGTCTGACTGAGTTGCTGGGAAGAGCTGAAACATGGTCTACAGAGCAATGGATATGTTGTCTGAGTCTCTATTCCTCCTCCCTCCATCTGGGACCAGTCTGGTTTCTCTGTAATTCCCCTTCCACCTGACATGAATGCATTCCTGGGGCTGCTGCCCATCCAGTGCCATCCTGGTCTGAGCCTGATGAGTGTCAGGGCAAATGGCACTGGATGCAATCTCCCAAAAAGGCACTTCTACCCTTCAAGCCTGGAGTCTGCAACTTACATGTTTTCTTGAGGAGGGCTTGAGATGGGTTTGGTGGATGCTTTGCAATTGCACTGAGGTCACCACTTCAGCACCATAGCTTAGACAAAGGAGCTGATCCTTTGGTGATGACCCTGACCATAGAGAACAGACTTTGGGAAGTCTTCTGTCTTGAGTATTACGCTCATCACAGCTGGGCTTTTTGTTTTCTCAGGCCAAATCTCAGGGCAAGTAGGCTCTGAAGAAGTCCATGGCTGGCCCCAGCACCTGCAGCAGGGCCAACTTCCAGCTGTGAATCTGAATCGATTGGAATCAACCTGTTTCCACCTCCAGCTGCAAGACCAAACTTCCTAGGGACTTGTGCCAGTACATGGGGCTAAACAAAGCCCTGCCTGCTCTTCTTCTCTTCTTCTTTCTCTCTCTGTTGTCCCCCAGCAACCTGTATCAGATTGAGCAGGGGTTTGCTGGACCAAAGCCTCCACTGCCTTCACAGCTTGGGAACTGGTCATTGGGCTGTTCTGGGAGACAAATTTGGGTCTCAGCCTTCCCTTGCAGCAGCTGTGGCCTCCAGCACCAGTCTATCTCTTTGGTTACCATTGTCAGCCTTAAACCTTCTGCAGTCCTATGTCCTTGAGAAGAATGCAAGGACAGGACAGTGTGGGGATTGAGGGTAGGGATGGCGATGTTCCTTGCTGGTCCTGTACTGAGATGCTCCCTCACTGAGCACAACCTAAATGCCCTCAGGTCTCAGGTAGAGTGTGGATGATGCAGTTCCTCTCTTGTGCTCTGACTTCTTTACACTCCTTTACACTCCTACCCCCTCCTACCATTTTTTTGCCTGGGCAGAAACAGAGCCAGTAATGTGTTGGTGGTAGAGTGGGCACAGATGCTGCACTCCTCAGGGACTTTACCCCCTTTCTTGGTCCCTCATCCACCACCCTGTTCAAAGCCTGGGCTTTGGGATGTGCCACTCTCAGGTATCTGCTGCTACATCTATCAAAAAAATTACATGTAGAAGCTGCTTATTTTCTCTCTTTTTTACCATTTTGTTAAATAAAAAGAAAAGCCAGTGGGTGGTTGAGCTGCCTCATGTTTGAGCCAAAATTGAAGTGTAGGTCATGTCCCTAGTGCTGCCTGCAATACTGCAGTGGCAAGGTGTGGGGCATGAAGGGGCATTCATTGGGGTGGAAAATGCTTTCTACAGCAACTGGGCTGCAGTTCTCTCCTGGGAAGTCTCAGCACAAGGGCTGAGGTGCAGACTATGCTCTGCAATGCTTGGTCAGGCTGCCAGAGTGGTCCCCAGGGGGCTGCATTGAAGACGTGGAGTGGGAGGGAGGATGGAAATGTTGCATCACCCATCCCAAATCAATTCAGGAGCTTTGTCTTTACAATGAAGGAAAACTGAGGCCAAATGTAGCTGGTCAGAAGGCCAAACTTATCTCAAACATACCCTTGCATCAGAAGAGTCTTAGCCAGCAGATGGAAAGAGATCATTTTGCCCCTTTATTCTGCTCTTGTGAGACTCCACCTGGAGTACTATGTCCAGCTTTGGAACCCTCAGCACAAGAAGGACATGGACCCGTTGGAGAGGGTCCAGCGAAAGGTCATGAAGACGATCAGGAGCCTGGAGAACCTCACCTGTAAGGACAGGCTGAGAGAGTAGGGGCTGTTCAGCCTGGAGAAGAGAAGGCTCTGGGGAGATCTCACAGCAGCTTTCCACTACCTGAAGGGGCTACAGGAAAGCTGGGGATGGGCTCTTTGCCAGGGCATGTAGCAGAAGGATGAGGGATTATGACTTTAAACGAGAGTAGGGCAGGTTTAGACTAGACATCAGGAAATTCTTCACCATGAGAATCATGAGGCAATGGAGAAGGAGAGGTGGCAGAGGCCCCATCCCTGGAGACATTCAAGGCTAGTCTTGATGAGGCTCTGAGAAACCTGATCTAGTGCAAGATATTCCTGTTCACTGCAGGGAAGTTGAACTAGATGGCCTCTGAAGGTCCCTTCCAACCCAATGCAGTCTATGATTCTACAGTCAGGTCTGCTGATTGGCAGTTTTGTGATTGTGTGCAGCTGCAGTGCAGGGATAAAAGAGCTTTTGGGAAAGTAGATGTGGGTGCAGATGCCTCCTGGACATGTCAATAGACATGTCTTTCTCCTCATTGATGGGCTGGGGCTCCCTGGCTCTTTTCCTCTCAATCTGTGATTCTCCTGGTACTACACATTGAGGCTGTGCATCAATCTTGCTGCCCAAAAATGACTTGGGAACTGCCTTTCACTGTGTGATGCCTGAACAAAAATTTCTCCCATACAGAAGTGGGAGTTTATGTGGTCAACAGCCAGGTGCCACAGTCTTCTTCCAAAGATGACTGCGTTAAACATGCTTGCCTACGTGTCTAAATAATTTAGAGTTTCCTGTCAGCAAGCCTGGATGTAGTCCAGGAATGAGAGACCCCAGGGACTGCTTCTTAAGGCAGGGAGAACATGACCATCAGCCCTGCCAGGGGATGGCAACCATGCTAGTGAAAGCCAAGGGAGGATCAGGCACCTGGTGGCTGAGATTGGTTGAATGTAGACTTGGCCCTTTTCTTCCCTTTCTTCCCTTTTCTTCCCTTGGTATGCTTGTTTCCTTGGCTGGTGAGTGAGACGTGTATTGCAGTCATTGACCTCTCTGGGGTCCCCCTTCCTGGTATCTCTGTGCATGTGCAATGCTCTGGGCTCAGCTGTCTCTCGGTGTGACTTTCCCTGAGTGCCAACTCTGTCCCAGCTCATTAACTCTAGTGACAGCCCCAGCAATATAATCTTGAGGAGGAGGAGGAAGAGGAGGAAGGGTGGTATGGGAAGAGAGGCCAAGACAAACAGCGTGAGTAGGAAAGAAGGATAAACAGTGCTTGCTTGGGCAGAAGCCTTCCTGCTGCTCGCTCTGTGACCCAAACTGGGGTCTCAGTCAAGGTCCCCACTGAGGCTGAGCTGTTGCATCTGGTGCTGGTCCCTGTGCAGGACAGGAGTTGCGAGAAAGTCTTATCCTGGGGAGGATCAGGTTCATCCTTGTCTGGAGTCTTTCCTGACAAAGGAGCACCATGTTCTGGCTCAGTTCCTTGGAAAGCTGAGGGAGAAGGGTCTTGCAGTGATATGTTGGATCAGTGCAAGTTTTCTCTGTTTCCCTAGAATCACAGAATAGTGCAGGTTGGAAGGGACCTTAAAGATCATCAAGTTCCAACCCCTCTACCATAGGCAGGGACTACATCAGGCTGCTCAGTGTCTTGTCCAGCCTGGCCTTAAACACCTCCGGAGAGGGGGCATCCACAACCTCCGTGGGCAACCTGTTCCAGTGTTTCACCACCCTCACCATAAGGAATTTCTTTCTTATGTTTAGCCTGAATCTACAGCCTTCCAATTGACATCCCTTATTCTTAGTCCTCTCATCACATATCTTATTAAAAAGTCCTACCCCTGCCTTTCTGTAGGTCCCCTTATCAGATATTGATAAGCTACTATGAGGTCCCCCCTGAGCCTTCTCTTCACCAAGCCGAACAACCCCAGCTCCTTCAGCCTGTCTTCATCCATCAGGGTTTGAGAGATTACTTGGCTAACCTGTCTGTAAAAGTGCACACGCCACCATGAATCACAGATCCCTGTCAGGACCTTGTCTTTTGTGACCCTCAATGATATGATGAACTAGACCTCCAGCTCTGGCAGCAGGCTGAACTGACCCTCCAGTGAAGGACAGGAGGAGATGATATCCTCGGCCAGGTATGTGGTTTGGCTGGCTGGCCCTCCTCCATGCTGCAGCAGCTGTCCCAACTCCAGATCTTGATTCCTGGAAATCTATCAAAAGTAATTTCTTTAGAGGGAAGAAGCCACTTCCCTTGGAGAAAGCCTGTAGTCACTGTCATGAAAAAAACCTTGCGTCTCAGTGGAGAGCAAGGTTCAATAAAAATTGTTCCAGATCCTTCTGGTTTTTTATTCCCAGCTGTCCTTTTTCTGTGCTTTTTTTTTTCTACCATCACTGAATTCATGGTGGTTGGTGGGGCAGGACTGGGATTTAGTACAGGATCAGGATCTGTTGCAGGACAGTGAAGGATACTTTGGTATGAGCAGTTGAGTCACCTGCAGTGCTGTATCCACACCTGGGACATGTATTTCACATGCCATAGAATTAACAAGTCTTTGTAACTGAAGACTTTTCCTAGAGGGCTGACAAAACAGTCCTCTCTTACATTAGGCTGGGAAAGAAAGGTAAGGCTTCATTCATGCAGGGGAATGGATCATGCTTTGGCTTGCTCTCTAGGTGGGATCATGAGAGCACTCCTGTCTCTCCTGGTTGTGGTAAAAGCTGTTTCAGAATCTTCACAGGCTGTGCTCAGTGGGCACAAGACTTGATAGGCACAATATGCTGCATTTTCAGGGTCTGACCAGGCATGGGCATTCCCAGCTAGGAGGTGAGGTCGAAGGTTCATAGCAAAAAACACTCATCTGTCTCTCTGAAGCTTTAGTGGCCACCAAAGGGAAAGGCTATGTTGGTCTTATTTTGTGCCATGTTACTCCTTCATGGATCTTTACTGGAACAGGTTTTGTTCTGTGAATCCAAGGAGGTTGTGTATTGAGGATTTTTCTGTCCAGCATTCCTCATGTGTTGCACATGTTGCTCTTGAAGAGACCAGAGAGGGATGCCACTGCCCAGCAAACACCCATACTCCAGGTGAAAAGCTTGGGACCCTCACATGGCATCTTCACATCACTCTCTGGTGCAGAGGAATCCACAGGAGATACAAACGCACAAGCATGTTTACTGCTGCAAGGATCAGCTGTTCCTCCAGGCTGGTGGTCTCCTCTGCTTGGTGCCAAGGCAAGGCTCTGCTCTCCATGGGCACAGCTCCCTTTGGCACCAGTACCAGTCCTGGCTAGAAGGGCCTCGGGGACCTGCTTGCTTTTTAGTGAGGAAGTGGGAAATGTGAATGGTTGGGAAGGGTGGAAACCCAGGTGAGGAAAAGCCCCTTCAGCCTCTTCCTGTTGAGCTGATTGCTCTCACCATAACAAGAACATATGTGGGTGAGGAAGAGGATCCAGACCTGGTGTCTCTCCTCCCTGAGCCCCTGCTTAATTCTCTATAATTTCCAGCATGTTATCACCCATGCTGCTTGTTGGGACACTTTCTGCTGAGATTTGTCCTGTGGGAAGATACTAGCACCCTTGGCCAAGCTGTGGGATTCTGAACATGAGCCAGTACGATCCTTGTCACCCTTCTCCTGAAGCTGAACTCTCTCTGGTGGTATCACCCAGTTTCTTCCCCTGTGGTCTTACTGCTTGAGTCTGATCGGCAGGACTGGAGCAGAGGACCAGGATCCTTTTCCTGGCCCTAGTCAGAAACTGTTCAATATGGTGATTGTTGTGCTTAGGCAAGTCTCTGCTCTGTGCTTTTGTAGACTGCAGAAACTACAGATCATTAGAGTGTCAGCTCAGTCACCAGCCAGGTGCACCCTTGCTTGGATCCCAAGGGTCAGGGCACCCTTTGGAAAGGGAGGGGGGACCCATCCTCTCTGCCCTCAGGTGCACTCATCTTCTCTTTATAAACAGTAGCAGTAAAAATGAGATTATAGAGAAAAACAGGAGGAGGACAAGCCAATAACAGACTTGTTCTGCTGCCAGAAGTCTCTGGAAAGTACCTTCCCCACTACCTATCCCTCTCAATGAAATGTAGGCAGTTGATGGAAGGCCCAGTGCCATTTCTGTGTCACTCTCCACCTTTCCCTCCTTTGCATATATGTGCCTCTATGCCAGCTTTTCTCTGCTTCTTGTGGTGTGACCCCTGGCTAGCAGCCCAGAGGGGAACTTGCCCTCTCTTGTTTCTTCTGTTGCTCTGCAACCACAGCAAGATTGTATAGTTAAGTGGAAGAAGACAGCTGAATCTATGAGAGATTGAGGTGAAGTGGCACCACACTCCTAAGACTGCAGGGATGGGGCTTGGAGGGGACTAATGAAGATCTGACAGCTCACCTAGCTCTTACTGGAAGCAGATAGGGAGCAACAACCATGGGACAAGGACTGGGCCAGGGGAGCAGCAAAGAAGAGAAGATTTTGGAGTTTCTCATGAATTTGGAAAATTGATGTGCAGCCTGAGGCATGAAAATCCTTTCCATGCCCAGGGTGGAAAGGGAGCGATACAGAAGACTGCTAGCCATAAGGCAAGCACAAAAGGTCTTCTCTTTGTTTAGCTCCATAATGTACAGTCCTCTAGTCCTGAGTTCTCTCCACCCCTCTATCAGTTTGGCCTTATGCTTCCTGGTTTCTGCCTTGTCTCCTTGGACCTCTTCTACCCCAGTCTTTACCTGAGTGGTTTCTATTTGGTGCTTGTCATGGGATTTGGTAGCTGGGCTGTGTCACTGCAGATGTGCCCAGTGTGGTGTGGCTGCTTGGTTTAGGAGGATCTCTCTCCCCTGCCTTTGGTCTCCCTCCTCCACAAACATATCTCATTCCTCCATATTCCCACAGAAAGCAAGATTTTGGTTTTTTGGTTTTGGCTGCAAAAACCACACTTCTGCTGGGCTGCACACTGTCCTCACAATGCAAGCACACCACTGTATTCACATGCATGTTCCTTAACCTTATTTAAATCATCGAGCCATGACATTCTACTGCTTATGGGAGGACAATGCTCCAGAAAATCTGCATTTATTATCAGGAATTTTGTGAGCTGCTGAGGTGGTCTTTGGTGAAGGAATCAAGTCCTTTCCTTTAAAAAACCCTGCAAATTGTAATTTGCCAACTTTTATTTATAGAATCGTAGAATAGTTTGGGTTGGAAGGGACCTTAAAGATCATCAAGTTCCAATACCACTGCCATAGGCGGGGACACCTCCCACTAGAACAGGTTTCTCAGTGCCTTGTCCAGCCTGGCCCTAAACACCTCCAGAGAGGGAGCATCCACAATCTCCCTGGACAACCTGTTCACCACCCTCACTGTAAAGAATTTCTTTCTTATATCTAGCCTGAATTTAGTTGACATGGCTTTTGGAAAAGCACCAGTGAGCACTTACAGGGATGGATGACACTCACAGTATTGCAACGAACAAAAGCAGAAGTGTCCCAGATATGCTGCAGCTACAGAGATCTGTTCTCTTCTCACAGTGCTTGGTTTCATTTCCCAGCTAGTGTGCAATGCTCCAGCATCCTTCTCTTCTCCTGCCAAAGGCAGATACTCCAGGTGTCAGAGCCTGTAAGGCTGTAGTTGTCATTGCAAAAGCAGGGCTGGAGTCCACTGAATTGATCTCTGCTCCTTCCAAAGGCTGAGCCTTTGAGTTTCATTGGCTTGGGCAGGGTGTTGCATCCTGGAGATGCTGGCCCTCAGCTCTGCCCTGTATGGGTTGTATTGGCCCATATCTCAGCCCAGAGACCCAGAGCAGTAGATCCTCTGCAGCATGACAGGGGATGGCAGGAGGGAAGTTCTCTCCACCTCGGCCTGATTTCAAGCCAAGCTGCTCAGTAGCCATGCTGCTAGCAAACCAAATGCAGGTGGCTCATTGCAAAATTTAGCATCCCCTGGCAGGCTTGTGTGCTGTAGAACTGGTGTTTAAAGCTGTGTGAGTGCAGACTAAAGCATAAAATCACTACAAAGTGCCATTTGTGAGTCAGCCTTGTAGCAAGAGACTCTCAGATCTCTAGCCTAGCTTGGCAGCAGGTGCAGTAGTAATGAATAGGAGAGACAGGGGTGTGCTGGGATAAAGGTGAGTGGCCTCGCTGCCACTCCAGGCTGTTCCTTTCTCTCCTGGCAGGAACAACTCTTTTAATCACAGAAACATTAGATTGGAAAGGACACTAAAGATCATCTAGTTCCAACCCTCTGCCATGGACAAGGACACTTCCCTCTTGACTGGGTTGCTCAAAACCCCATACAGTACTTCAGCACCATATGTAGAACATGATTAAAATGATGCAAATCCATCTTAACTCTTGTCTACCCAAGCTAGTAACACTTGTTTTCTGAAGAAATGGGAACTTTCAGGAATTCTTGAACTCCTCCAGTGATGGGGCATCCACAACTTCTCTGGGCAGCCTGTGCTGATGTCTCACCATCTGCACAGCAAAGAATTTTTTCCTAATAGCTAATCTAAACTTATCCAATTTGAAGCCATTACTCCTCATCTGAGCACTACATGCCTTTCACATCTCTCTTGTAGTACCCTTCAGATATTGGAAGGGATTACAAGGTGACTTTTGAACCTTCTCTTCTCGAGACTCAGCAACACCAACTCTCTCAGTTGTCTTCAGAGGAGATGCGCTCCAGCCCCCTGTTCATCTTTGTGGCCCAAATTTATCCCTGACTTTTGTTTTGTGAGTTTTATTGAGCATCACTCATCAGTGTTTCTGTAGTGCAGGAGTTATTTAAGGCAGTCTTGATAAGAGAGGTGGTCCAGGATAGGATAGCTGGGCTCTGGAAATATGTGCACCCACTTGGGAGAGATGTGAAGCACTGCAGTGAGTTTATTCAGAGGTCTGGATGTCCTGACCTCTAAGCACAGGCTGAGGGAGCTTTACCCTGATTCCAGGAATGGTTGTCTTGTGCACAGAGAGATGCTATGAAGGGAAAGTGAAAAAAGTAGTTTCTGAGTTTACTTCTTGTAGGGCAGGAAACCACAAGGATCCTCAGGGTCAGGCTTTAGGGGGAAATTTCACTTAGCAGGAAGATGCAGCTGAAGAAGTGCTACATCTCCACTACTGAAAGTTTCTATGGCTAGACCACTGTTTTTCCAGGTGCTGTAAGCAGCACTGATCTTGGTTTAGCACGGGATGATTTGGATGACCAGGGGCAATCCTTCTAAATCAATTTTTTCCCCTGTAGTTCTGGTCTACCAAGTTTCTAGTTTTTTCCTCTGCCTTATGTTCTTCTTCTGGTGGCTGGATGAAGACACAGGGACCAGGACCTTGGAACCTCTCTACAAGAAGGAGATGGAAGGATGTAACTCTCACTTTTCCCCTCATTTGTTGGATGCTTGATGTGAGACTGCCCATGACTACAAGTAACCCTTGTCCCTGCATGCAAATTTGGGAACTGACCAAGTGCTCATGTGATGAAGGTGTCCTGGGAGAACTTGGAGGTGTTAGCAAGCTTGGCTGAAGGAAGCAGATCTTGAGTTGCATTTATGATCCTTTTCTAAAGCAGAGCAGGCTGGGCAAATGCTAATAATGGAGTGTTAACCTTAAGTGGTGAAAAACAGCATCCTTGCTGTCACCATCTGGGCCACATGCTAGTGTGCTCCTGGCAATGGCCTTAGTAGCCTTGGCTCTATTTCACCAGCATAATTTGAGTTTGGGTTTGAGAAAAAAATAAAAGAAAGCAAATGAAAGAAAGCAAAGAAAAGAGCTCTTCAGGGCAAACATGAAGCCAAAGAGTTTAGCATCAGATGCCTTTCAAAAGCAGCTGTGGAGCCTCGCTCAGGGATAAATAAAAGCTGGCTTGACACTGGAGAGCTAGCTGGCAGGACACACTGTTCCTATCTTGCCAAATGTTTCCCGGACCACCTGTCCTTGTGGGACTGGATTCTCCACAGAGCTGCATGTGCCGGTGGAGTGTCTGGGTCTATTACCCAGATCTTGATGCTCAGTCCAGGCTCACAGCAGAGACAGGTTCAGAATGATCTTGAAGTATCCCTTCTCTGTCTGGAGACCTCAGAGAGCTGGAGACCCTTCCACCTGGTGGCTTATCCTCACCTTTCTGAGGTTTTGTCCAGGCTGGACAAGGCATTGAGCAGCCTGATCTAGTGGGAGGTGTCCCTGCCTGTGGCAGGGGGGTTGGAACTCGATGATCTTTAAGATCCCTTCCAACCCTAACTATTCTATGATTCTATGATTCTATGATTCTATGATTCTATGATTCTATGATTTGAGAAGGAGTCAGCCATGAGATTTAGACTGGCAGGAGATGTATGCTGCCTGGCCCACTGGGTAGTACCAACTGGAGGCTGTCATTTTGGGTTTGTACAAGGTATCTGAGTCAAGAGAATTTTAACCAAAGTGGGCCCTAAAGTGTCTGTGCTCAGTGGCTCAACAGAAGGAGGAAGAACTCAAGCAGAAAACATCTGGAACAAGATCAGAAGCCAGACATGCTCCTAAACAAAGGAGATACATGGCCTTGGAGGAGAAAGCAGACATGTAAATGGAGATGGAGGGGGCCAACAGCAGGTTGGGTTTCTCTGAACCTCATTTGTTTTCCTTGTGCCGCAGCAGTCTAAAGTAAATGCTGGGGGCCTGCGATGTGCCAGAACATGCTGGGGTGATCCATCATGGGCTGTGCTGGCAGTTGGGACAAGTCCGTGACAAGCAGAAGCTTCCAGCTATCCAGAGGGGCTCTGCCTCATTTGCATCATGTGTTTTGAGCCTTTCCCAGACTGCATGCAAGCAAATGTCAGGGAGTGAACAATTTCTTCCAGCAGGGCATTGACCCCTGTGAATGTGACCCCGTAGTGCTTTTCTGCAAGGACTCTGTCTGGGCTTCAGGAAGGTCATTGTTCTCTCTACTCCCAGAACCCCTTCAGCTAAATCTTCCTCCTGTTATGAATCTCTCCCCTTGCTGAATGTTCATGGTTGCACAAGACTTCTGATTCAGTTTTTCCCTGTCTGAACAATACCAATCTGCCCAGCATCGCTTCTTCTCTTCCAGAAGCTGCTCTCCTCTCCTGGTCAGTGTGTGTGCAAAGATGGAGAACAGGTAGTTCTGCAATTATTTGATACAGATCTGCTACAAAGGCCTTTCTCCGAAAGCTAGGAGAGCAAGTTTGGGTTCAGCTCCCGTGTGGAGAGAATCTACATCTCCATGCTGCCATTGTGCATTCTAACAGGGACAGCACAGGCAGAGTCAAAAGCAGAAATTTCCAAATGTGGCTTTTTGTCAGCTGCTTGCAAAGGGAGCTGGAGCATGCCACTGCAGCTTAGTCTTTGGGGGCTTCCCCATGGAGCAGATCTGTGCTGCTCCAGAAGCAGCATATTCCTTCTCAGCCTTCCTCTGGAATGTTTCTGTCCAAGGATTTCCAGGCAGAGGACAACCACATCCAGGAAAAGCCATCACAGAAGATAAATCTAGAGTCTGCAGGGTCAGAGCTACCAACAGTGTAAAGGCAGCTTAGGGCAGGGTATCTAGGGAAGTCTCTGAATCAAATAAGAAAGTGCAGCTTGATATTCCTGCCAGGGCACAGCAGTGAAGAGTGGAAAGTCCCTGGCTGTCTCTTCTGTGTCTGATAAGGCAGCCTGGCTCCTTGCCCTGCCAAGGAAGGAATTGCTTTTGAATCCTCCCTTGGATTGGAGGGGAGAGTCATCAGGATAGCAATTGGAGAGATGGGAAAAGGAAAGGTAGCCAGGCCCTTTCTTCAGACTACTCCATGCACAGCTACTGTGCTAGCCATGCCCCTAAACTGCATGGTGGGTGACCCTGGGCAACATGTCCAGGACTTCCCATCCTCAGGCTGGGAGTATAGCACTAAGGATTCCTTAGTTTCTGAGCTCCCTTCTCCTCTACTAATGCTACTACTCCTCTACTAATGCTACTAGTGTCTTCCTAGAAGTGCACTGCTTCCCACTAACAGAAAATACGAAGGTCTTTTAAAGCATCCTCAGCCTTCAGGCAGGCTGACCTAGGACACCTCTTCAGTTTTGGTTAGAAACATCTTCCATGCAGTCCGCAGCATCACTGCCAGGGCCGACATAACTGTTCCTGAGCTAATGTTCCCCAGGCCTGACCAGAGATGTGTCTGCCTCTAAGATTATCAGCTTGCAAGTTTAAAATGAATAGGATTTCCCTTTTCATATCCTCTGTAGATAAATCACAGAAATGTGCAGCACAGGGTGCTGAAGGGCCTTAGCCAGGGGCTGGAAAAACCCATCAAGGGTGGGTTCACATGGGTACCAGGCAGGGGGAAACTAGGAAACTGGAAACAGGGGAAATCCCTGTGCTAGTGTCTGCCGGTGCTAGGAGGAATTTGTGGCAAAGGTTTGCTCTGTTCCTTGTGCTTTTTCTTGTGTATCTATTAGTGATCTCAGCTGGAAAGAGAGCCTCTGATCTGACTCAGCACTGCTGCTCCTGAGCTGTCTCCTCTGCCCTTTGCACTGCTAAATTTTATCTATTACATCCGTTTTTTCTTTTGAGAACTATTGGTGCTCCTCTGAATCACCGGAGGGTGTCATTAACCTGCTCTCAACTTTCCAGCTGATGCTCTGCAACCCCAGGATCCTGAGGAAGCTCACTGTTGGACTTAGCCTTGTAGTACCTCCTCCATTCCTTAACCTGATGGTTGTAGCTAGCCCTGACTCCCACAGCAAGGCTGGGATAAAGGGTACCATCAGAGGCTTTTCCCTGCCCGTCATCCCCAGGAAATCTTCACCTTCCCAGCATTTCTCACATCCTGAGGAAGTGGCTGCAGACCAAGGAGCTGTGAGCTCTGTGCGGGAAGGAGAGTGCTGGTCCTTTGACCTCTACTCCTGAGGGAACAAGGGTTCCCTTGGCTCCTTGCCCTGTCCTAACAATACTTAATCCAACGTCCCTGCCTCCCAAAAAATCCCAGCCAGCAGATAAGGGCAGCCACCCACTGGGAAGGAGAAGGAAGGTGCTGCTGAGCTTCTTAGTTGTCTTTGTTCAGGCAGACAAAGTCCAAGGCTAGCTGTCACATGCTGCCCTTCCCTGCTGTGGGTGTGTGCCAGCACATCTCAGAGACCCATAGGACCTGTCAGCATAGAAAAACAAGTTGGAGAGGACTTTGCTTGTGGGTACCCAGGGGACTCCAGGGCTCAGGACGCAATGTGTAAGGTTGGACAGTCTTTGTGTGCTCCCTGTGCCTCTCTGTTCAATGCCATGGGTCTCTCCAGCTCCTTAGAGGAGAAATTACTAGGTCTCAGATGCGTAGAGAAGTTGATGGGGCATATTTGGTATGGCTTTTGTGAGCCACCCAGACCACATCTGGTGGTGACTGTGGAGTGAAAAATCTGCTGATGGGCCACCCCAACCCATTTTAAGCATTCTATGGTTTATTGTTGAGTTTTAATTGGACTTTTATTTTTGTTTTTATTTGTCATTTTAAAAGACAGCTATTTTAAAAGACACAGGAAGGATATTGAGCTGTTGGAGAGGGTCCAGAGAAGGGCCACAAAGATGATCAAAGGGTTGGAGCAACTGCCCTATGAGGACAGGCTGAAGGAGTTGGGGTTGTTCAGCCTGGAGAAGAGAAGGCTCCGAGGGGACCTCATAGTAACTTATCAGTACCTGAGGGGGTCCTACAGAAAGGCAGGGGAAGGAATTTTTAACATAATATCGGATGGGAGGACTAGAAACAATGGATATAAATTGGAGGGGGATAGATTTAGACTAGACATAAGAAAGAGATTCTTTACAGTGAGGGTGGTGAAATACTGGAACAGGTTGCCCAG
>VZTY01029965.1:210-25684 GCA_013400935.1 Turnix velox | reverse complement strand
TTCTATGATTCTATGATTCTATGATTCTATGATTCTATTTCTGCAGACAGGGGTGCTTGGGGTGAACATGGCAAGCCTCAGGGAGGGATACAAAGTAAAGGATTGCTGTGAGGGATGCCTACCCTCCACCTAAATCTCTTGTGGCCTCTCAATCCTAAACATCATTTCTGGAGGGGCAAGAGGATTTATGGCTAGCTTATGGAAAGAAATCGCTTGTCACCAGCTTGTACCATGGTGGAGAAGCAAAGTAGATTGGCACCTGTCTATGTCAGAGAGTTTACCATGCAGGTGGGACAGCAGCTCTGAACCCTAGGAGCACCTGTTCTGTAGGGTAATGACCCTGTAGAACCCTGCTTCACAGTGACAGGGGCTTATCCCTCTGCTGTGGGGGAAGAAGGGAACAAAAGTTCTCCTTTCTGCTTGCAATACCTAACCCAATGTCCCTGGCTTCCAAAAAAGTCTCAGCCTGCAAGAAAAGGCAGCCACTTTCTCTGTGTCTGTGACTCGATATCCCTCTTCTCCTTCCCTTGGTAATGGATTGAGATCAACTTAACCAGTCATTGCCTGCTGGATCTTCAAGTTCTTCAAGGTCTTGTGTCGGTCTGAGTCTCTGGATACCTCCTGTAAGAGTTCCTGTGTAGCTTAGACAGGCAGACATGGCTGGCATGTCCCTGTGGTCAGTGTTCATTGCAGTGTGCAGGAAAATCAAGCCATGGTATCAAGTGTTGGCAGTGGACATGGAAAATTCTTCAGCACTCTCTGTCCCTCTCTACAGTTCTAAAATCCCAGAACAAGAACGCTATGCTCCTCCAGACCAGGAGAGCCCTGCTTTGGTCACATAACACTTGTCTTTGCTGGAGTTGTTACCTAGAGGACTGTGGTGTGCTGGGATGGATCTACAAGCCTTGCTTCTCTCAGTTCCCTTCTCACACAAGCACAAGGCAAAGAGAATTTGTCTCCATCAGCACCAGCAGTAGCTGCAGGAAGACAGAGGGGATGAGCATGAGAGGCCTCCACCTGTGCCCTGCTGCTGACAGTGAAAGAGATTACATGGGAGGAAGACAAAATCTCCATCCCGATGGGTCTCAGCTATCCTTTTTTACCTACAAGTTGATGCATGTAAAACCCAGAGATTACAGCACATCAGCACTCCAGACACATTCCCTGGTGCCCTTTCCTGGGTTCCTCCCTCCCAACACCCTGAAAATACACCTCACCTTTCTCATGTGCAGGTTTGGTTGTTACTAGGATGTGTGTGTGGCCCATTATACCCATGGGAGAATAAACAAAACCACTCATTTTACAGCCAGAGATGTGGCAAGGTCAGCGTGCCCAGCCTGCTGCAAGTGCATGCCAGTGAATACTTTCTGGATAATCAAGGATGTTTTCCAGAAAGCTCCAAGCCACGCACAGCTAATGTATTGTATATCAGAAACATTTACCTCTGCAGCAAAATAAGCCGCTGATTATGCAGCAGCAGATTAAAGGACTTTTAATACCTTTATTGGGTACAAGATAAACAAACTCACCCTGGTAGCTGTCTTCAAAGAAAAAAAAAAAGTGAAGATAATTCTAAATAACTAGGGGAAAACTCAGCACTTCACCCCACTTTTTATAATCTGCTTGGGTTTGCAGATTGCACAGACTTAGGTGCATTTGTGTAAATATTCATGATGCAGGTTCATATCCGTGAAGCGGCACTTGCAGCCCCCCCATATGAGTCTCACCCCTTCTATTCTTGCATTGCCAGTGCCAATTTGTCATTGTGCTGACAATGAAGATGGTGAGTTGTGTGGCCAGAGATGTTCTGCATCCCTCCACACCCTGCCTCACAGCAGGAGCATCCAGCAGAGCAACAGTCAGGGCTGCATTAGAATCATGGAATCTCAGAGCTGGAAGGGACATTCAAAGGTCATCTAGCCCAACTCTCCTGCAGAGAACAGGGACATCTTGCACTGAATCAGGCTGCTCAGAGCCTCATCAATCTTGGCCTTGAATGTCTCCAGGGACTGGAGAAGTCCAGATAGATGATATCCATCAGTCTTCCCATGTCCACTGATGTAGTCACTGAATTGTAGAAAGCCAATAGGCTGGTCAGGCAGGACTTGCCTTTGGTGAAGCTGTGCTGGCTGTCTCAAATAACCTCCCTGTCCTCCATGTGCTGTATTTGCAGCTTCTAGGAGAATCTACTCCATGATCTTCCTAGGCACAGAGGTGAGTCTGACAGATCAGTAGTTCCCACCATCCTGACTTCCAACTTTTTTGAAAGTAGGCATAATATTTGCCTTCTTCCAGTCACAAGGGACTTATCTGACTGCCATGACTTTTCAAATATCATGAAAAGCAGCTTTGCATCTACACCAGGACTCTCAGATGAATCTCATCGGGTCCCATGAACTTGTGGACATGCGGGTTCCTTAGATGGTCCTGAACCTTGTCTTCGCTGACAGCAGGTGGGACTTTCTCCCCTTGGTTTCCATTTTGTATTCCTTCTACTTGGGAGGCCTGAACAGAGGGCTTATCCGTGAAAACAGGAGCAAAAATTTACTGAGTACCTCAGCCTTCTCCTTGTCTGTTCTTGTGAGTACACCCTTCTTCCTCATCAGTGGGGGTACACTTTCTTCAAGCTGCCTTTTCTGGTTCATATACCTGTAGATGTCTTCCTTGTTATTTATGACATCCTTTGTCTTATTAAGATCCAGATAAACCTTAGCCTTCCTGTTCTCCTCCCTAAATAAATGGGCAGTGCCTCTGTACTCTTCCCAGGAGACTTAACCATCATTGAAGTGCCTATGCAGCTCCTTCTTGCTTTTCATTTCATCCCAACTCAGCCACCCTGGCTTCTGCCTTTTCTTGACAGATATCCTGCACCTGGAGATGAAAAGCTCTTGCACTCCAGAGAAAGCAACCTTGAAACCTGACAGCTCTGCTCTTCCCCCTTGTCCCCATGGACTGCTTCCCAGAGGTTCCAACTGAATAACTCTTTGAGGAAATGGATGTTTGCTTTCCCAAAATTCAGGATCCTGACTGTGTTTTTTGGCTGACATACTATCCTCAGGACCATGAATTCCACCAGTGCTTGCTCCCAGGATGCCTCCAGTGAGTTTACTGTTTCTGGTGACTATCCTATCAAGTATGGCATGTCCTTGCATAGGGCTGTCTATTTCCTGCCTCAGAAAGTTATCATCGAGGCACTCTAAGAACCTCCTTAGCTGCTTACACCTTTCCATCTTGCTTTTCCAGAAGAGTAATTGAAATCCTCCAGGAGGACAACAGCTTTTGAGAATGATGCCTCTTGTACCTGGAACAGGAAGGCTTCATCAGTAAGCTCCTCTTGATCATGTGACCTGTAGCAGATACCAGGCTTCTCATGTTGCCTCCCTGCCTAATTTCTAGCCCTAACGAATAGCCAAGGGGAAGTGGAAAGCCTATATCTTTACACTCTATATTTTCCTTAGTGTAGAAGGCAATCTCTTCATCCCTCCTGCCTCACCTGTTCCTTCTGAATAGCTTGTGTCTCTCAGTGGCCTCACTCCAGTCACAGGTTTCATTCCCCCAAGTGTCACTGATGGCCACTATGTCATAACTTCGCAGCAGCTCCATAGCATCTGGTTCCTCTTGTTTGCTGCCTGCACTTTGTGTATTTGTATAGAGACATTTCAGCTGGGCTGCTGACTGCATCGACTTCTTAGAGGAGTGCCACTTGAGGTATTTCACAGATGCTTTCCTGCTGACTACAGTTACCTCAGGAGTCCCTGGACCATTGTCTCCAGAGAGATGTGTGACACTGAAAATCCAGGTCCAGGAAACACCAAGAGGCCAAGCTTCCCTTGATGTGACAGTAGCAAATCCCAACGAAACTCCTTCTGGTACCTCATGGGGTTTCTGCTGCTGCCCATCCCCATCCTCATCCCCATCCCCATCTCCATCCCCATCCCCATTCCCATCCCCATCCCCATCCCCAACCTTCTTCTGTACAACAGTTTATTTGGCTTTTTTTACTTCCTGGATCCTCTCTGTGCTTTGAGGAAGGGTATGAGTATTATTGTGCCAGAGAAATCACAGCAGTGGTTGCTGTGGGCTGTGCCAGTGCCTGTGCAAAGGGAACTTACACTTCTCCTTGCAGCTGGTTCTCCAGGAAAGGCCACAGCTCCTTTCTGGGCTTTTTTTCTTTCTCTCCAAAGTGACTGCTTTAAGGAAGAAATGAAAGCATCACCCTTCAGACGCCGTTACCTTTCCTCTGGTTGCCAAAGTTCAGCTCTTCAGCCGCAGTTTCCCAGCTCTGCAGAGCAGGAAGAACTAAAGATGCGGAGCAGGTCTGCTGATGGCCTGCTAGATCACCTGCTAGATATCCACCATGGATTTTCAGGCCACACAGCTTAGCAACTGCTGCATTTCAGGGATCATGATGCAAAAAAGGTAGAGAAAGAGGTCATCGACTTAGAACTGGGTGCTGGAGCAGAGCGAATGTATGCAAGAGGAATGAGCAGACAGCTAAAACCTCACAGGAAGCAGAGCCTACTAACCTGCTGCAGGATCTGAGCCATCAACAACATCAAATTCTTCATTTTTCCTCCACTCTGAGGCTTTGATTTCTGCTGTGCTCTCCTCCTGTGAGGCCACAGCAGGCTGCTGTCCCAGCAGTGGTAGCACACAATTTGTTCTGTGTTTTCTTGGATTCATCCTACAAAAGAGAACCTTAACTCAGCACTTCTCTTTAGCCATTCTACAGGCAGTTTGAACTTCTTGACTGTCCCAGTGCCCCTGACAACATGGCAGTTCCCACTGGAGGACATCACGGATGTGTGGGTGACAGCAGCTGGAGCAACTGAAGCAAATATCCCCTTGGGCTGAAAGATCCTCCTGATGGGTTTTGACTCAGGCAATCTAGCCTGAGCAGTTCACTCCTGAGAGAGCAAGTATCATTCCCAGTGGGTAATTTGGGTGCAGTAAAGAATTTAATAGAGTGAAGGATGGCTGTAACATGCCTGTTGTCCCAGGGCAGGAAAGCAGAGCTGACTTCCTAATGCAGGTATTGCTGGAAGGTCCCTGTCTCTGGAGGGTAGCAGTACAGAAGAAGGCTCAAGCCTGCAGGAAACAGAAATGGGGAGGAAAGCAAGGCTGGGGAACTAGGTGATGCATGCCATAGCAGCTTGTCACCATTTAGAGATGCCATGCAGAGGCAGGAATCATTTGCTGGGTGAAAACCACCCACAATGAAAAACCCAGACTCTTCAGAGAAGAACCAGAATTGCTTCCAGCACCTGGACTGGAATGCTGAAATCAGGCACTTGTCTAGGCAAAGACATGACATCCTTAGGCAAAAGGACAGGTTCATCCCTTGAAATGCTCAGGTCAGTAGTAAGGGCCAGACTCTCCTAGGTCTGTCAAGTCCCCCTTCAAGAGTAATGCAGCCGCATCTGTGCTGAACTGCTGCTCTGCTTCCTTTGGAGACTGTGGGTTTGGCAAAGGGGTGAGGAAGTCTCAAACCACAGGGATGCACTAGAGTCCACAGTATCCTTACTGTCACTGCTTCTGCCTTGACCCACAACCCCCTGGCATCCCCAGGTTAATGCACATGCCAACACATAGGCTGTCAGAGAAGGCCAGAAGAGCTTTCTACTTGCTCTGCTGGTGGTTCAGTGGTTGTCATAATGGGTTAGTGGCTTGCTGCCCTGAGCCACACACTGCAGAGCTGCTCCTGACAATTCCCTTGGTTTCTGTTCCCCAGTCATCCTCTTCCTTTCATTTTTCACTTTCTTCTCTTTGACTACTTATAGCCCTGAGAGGGACTTCCCAGGAAAGAATCCCTTCTGAAGAACCCTTCTTGCCCAAGTGTAAATGAAAGTAGATGATATCTTCAGGCAGGAAGCACTGGAGCAGTAAGGCTCATGAGCACTTTGTGGAGGAAACAGGGCTGCTGCTGCTGCTAGCACTTTAGTATTCTTGGGGATGGGCTGTTTTGGGGTTTCAGGGTCCTCCCGTCCTCCATAGTGCATCTGTCTAAGAACTGCTGAGCTCTGGACCCCCAAACTTGCCATAAAAGCAGGTGGCATGCTTTTATGAGTTTTATTGAGGGACTCTGAGGAGTACTTTGAATGGGATGATTTAGTGCTTCTCATTCTGCAGCTCCGTGCTGGAGATGGCTGTGCAGACCTCTGGCCACCCAGAGGTCTTTGATTCAGAAACAAAATCCATCTCTTAAGAGACACTAGTTTTCTCTAGAGTTAAGCTGCCTATGTAGTGATCTGGAGGGTCTGCATGATGATCTGCATTTAGTATCTCTTCCCTTGTCTGGTTCTGGGAGCTGTTGATGCTGGTAGCAGGATCTGGGGTTGTGCCTTTGCCTCCACATGGAATGGACACTGCTGAGATGACACACTTTTCTCTTGACACTCTCTAATTGGCTTGATTTACCCATATTAAACATTTACTATCCACAGTTATCTCCTTCATTAGCTATGACACATTGTGTTTAACCACACAGCAATATTGCAGCAATGCCAGAGCCAGCAGTGAGTGCTCTGCACAAGCTTAAAACAGAGACCATGAGAAAATCTGGGGATGAATTCAAATAGAAGTACACAAGCCTAGAAGTGCATCTAAGTTGGCAGGAGACCTTAGAAAAGTGTGCACATCCTTTATCCCTGCCTTCTTTGTCCCTGCCTTCTTTGTCCCTGCCTCTTTTGTCCCTGCCTCCTTTATTCCTGCTTTCTTTATTTATGCCCTTGCTTCTGGACCAGGGGGCTTGCAAGAAGGAATGAGAGCACATTTGGCTTGCAAACCATGGTGTTAATTAAATCCCAGCAAAGTTTCTGGGTTTCACTTTGTGGCTGTGGAAGTTCAAACCAATACCCAGCAAAAGCAGATACCTCTCCTGCATGCCCAGGGGTCTCAGAATGCAGTTAGGGATGGGTCTTCCAGGGACAGGGAGGAATCAGGCAGGTGGGAAAGAAAAGCAATAAAAGAAATGTTAGGAAAAAAACGAGACAAGGAGCACACCAGGGTACTCAGGGTGTCCCACTCCCGAGCAGAGTCAGGCCCTTGCCTCTTGGAGCTTTGCCACGAAGAAGTGTTTTTTCAACCTCCTCCCCTGGGGAAGACAAGTAATCCCCCGAAAAACTGTTTTGAAGGTAATGTTTGCCATCTAGTGGGAAAACAGGGACTGGTCATCTCTCTTGCCTGCAGAAGAATGAGGCTTGGGGCTGTTTCACCTGTAGATGGGGACCATGTTCTCCCCAGCCCATTGCTGGGCAGCAGCTCCCAGTCCTAGCAGAGGAGGGTAAACAGGAGAGGTAGCGCTGGCTCTTCTTCCTGCTGGCAGGTCACTGGGGTCTTTGCAGCCAGCCATGGTTGCCTCCCTGGGTGTGGATTCCCAGCCCAAGCCCTTTGGGTAGTCATTGCCTGGGCTGATGCCCAGCACAAGGGAGGAACTGAAATAAGTTCTCTGGACAAGAGGGGTAAGCACCAAGCCCAGGAAAAATCATGTATTCCAGATCATCATTCTCTTGGGGATCAATGGGAGCTGGAAATTTAAGTACCTTACCATTTCCATATCCTTAAGCACAAAGTTGGCTATCCCAGTGCCCAGCATGTATGGGGAGCTCAGCTGCTGTCGCATTTGGTTGATCTCCTAACATGGTGCAAAGGGTGGGGGTTGCTTGTATGCTGGGAGAGTCCCATATGTTGCAACTCTGAAAAGCCACATGAGAACCCAAGAATCCCACTTAACTCTGGACCATCACTTTCAGGATGCAGAGGAAGTCCCTGTTGTACAGGGCTGTCTTTCTGTCCAATGCCTATTCTGTGCAGTTCTGGAAACACAGAGCACTGTGAGTCCACCAGCTGGTCAAGGTGCTCCTGTGAAGGGCTGAGCCATGTGGCTCATAAACTTTCTTCTCTTTATCTGCCCCTGCAGACAAAGCAGCACTACTGCAAAGCAGTAGTGGAGGCAAAGTACCACAAGATACAGCTGGTGGGAGAAGACCAGGGTCCCTGTCCTCCCCAGGGCAGCTCCCAAAGTGTCTATTGGGACACTCTATTTCAGTCCCCACAGCTCTAGATTCAGTTGGAGAACAAGGTGGAATTTCTGCCATCTTGGGAGTTACAGGGCAGTTTTGAAGAGATATGGTCCTCATACTGCACAGCAGAGGGGATGTGTGTGGGGTGTATGCAATGGGCACTGCTGTAAAATGCAATATGTCAGCATGTGTCCCCCAGTGCCCTCACACTTCATGACAGGCACATGAAGCACTGGGACTTCTTGTTTGGACAGCAGGACTGTTCTGAGTGGAAAAGAAGCTAGCAGAAAAGTTCTCAGTGATCTCAACCAAAGAGCTGATGCTGCTCTGAGCAGCCACTTCCTGAGAGCATCACAAACAGCAGTGCTTCAATACATCTGAGCTGCTGGTTTAAGCCTCCCAGCACCTCTGGAGGCAATGAAGAGGCCAATCCCAGAAAGCAAAGAAAGAAACAAATAAACCATTCCTGCAGGGAGAAGCCTTCAGTGAAAAGGCAAGAAGAGATGGCTCAAGGCCCTCTACTCTCTCCACATCTGAGTGCCAGCAGGTGATGCCCCTCCTTCTGTCTTTCAGGAAAGAGTGGATGATGATCAAGGAACCTGAAAGCCTGTGGCAGCTGGAAAATGAGGTAGATGAAGGAGTACAAATGATCTTAGTGGTCTCCAGCAAGCTGGTTGCTTGGACCCTCTAGCAAAGCTCCAGGCAGAGGTATCCTACATGCAGGTGAGATGTAAGGTATGACCAGGGTGAATGCTCAGCACTCAGTATTTAAAGCATTTCTGTTTGGATTCACTGGTCCTCAGAGCAGCGTCACAGCTGCTTCTCCACTCTCAGTGCCCTGAAAGTATGAGATGAAAGCAGCTCCTGAGGGGAGCTCTTCAATGACAACCTCAGGATCTGTACAACTAGCAACTTAGGCTCTGTTCCCTCATGTCAGCTGTGATGCCACTTCCAAGGGACTGGGTACACGGGCCATAATTGAGATGTGCTCCCAAACACTGTCCTTGCTCTCCCTGTCCATGGGTCTCCTTTGCCAGACCTATGTACTTGGCCTCTCAAATATCTTCACAAGTCATCTCCTGCATAATGATGTATTTGGTTGTCCATCTACACATCTATCTACATTTTCATCCCTTCTTCCCTCTGACAACAGATCAATGCATCTATCTATAGGACTGAATGTCTCCTTCCCTCAATCTATGCATCCTTCTCTTCCTGATGACCCACTGACTGTGTATGTACACTTTTCTTTCTCCCTCATCTCGTAACATATATATATTTCATGCCCCTGTGGCTTCCATGATCTGTTTGAGCTGCTTTTACTTCTTTCCTTGGCTCAGGATATGGCGGAGAAGGAAGTAAGAGCAGCCATGAGAGGTAAGTTGAGATTGTTTTGCTTTTGAGTTCTGTGTGCTGGAACCCGTCTCCTCCCCTGCAAAACATGGGCTGATGCTGGCAGGGAGAAGAGGAGGCTGGGGCTGAGGGCCAGCTGGGATATTTGGCAGGGTTGGTGTCAGTCAGGCATCCCAGGCACTGCTGTGAAACTGTCCACAGCCAATGCCCCACTGAAAAGACTTTTACCCAGGCTGTTGCCTTCCCGAAAGTGCCTTGCACACAGCTGGGTGGCTGGTGGCCCACAGACACTGCCTGAGGGGTGCTCTGGATGGGACCACCCAGTGCTGGACAGAGATACATACTTGGACCTTTCTGCACCTCTGTGCTGGGGACCGCCCTTGGTGTGCAGCATTGTCTGCTAGAAAATTTTGCCCCCCAGCAGGACCTGGGACATGTTGTCTTTCACTTTTCTCCTGATGGGTTTGGACTGGTCCCTGTCCCACGCCAGGGAGCTGGACTCATCCCTGCTCCCCACAGGCTGCTCCGACCTGGCAGAGCCACAGCATCCCCAGGCCTGGCTCGTACTCACACCCCAGTGATCTTGGAACAGCATCTCTGCCCTGGGGAGGGTGGGATACAGCAGCAAGGCAAGTTTGGAAGTGCCTCTGCCCATCTGGGCAGGGTGCGTCCAGGCATGGCTCCAGTCTGCAGCAGGCAGCCTCTTGCTCACTCTGCCAGCCACCGAGGAGCCTGAGAAGAGCCTGAGCCCTGGAGGAAGTGCACTGGCCCAGCGGTGGGACAGGGAGGTGCCGGTGCTGGGACTGCTCTCATGGTCCCTTCCTGTTTTTCTTCTCCACGGCTTGAAGGCAAAGTTGTCTTTGGCATCTGGAACGCTGTCCTTTATCCCAGATTGCTTCTCACTCCAGCACTCCCTTCGAGTCTTCACTGGTCCAGTGGAAAGCCCTGTTTGCCCATTTCTAGCACCAAGACACCCTCCTGCTGGGGGAGCTGGGAGTGCAGCACTCAGCACCAAGCCCAAGCTCTGAACTTGCAGCTTCTTTGTGGTGCTCCACACCCAAAATGTCTCATCTGCAGGCTGCTGGAGCAGGGACCTAAGCCATAGTGAAGACAGGCAGGACTTTAGGGTGCTGAACGGACCTGTTTCCTGGTCATGGTATCTTGTGTTGCCAAACAGGTGGCAGGACTTATCTACAGAGCTCCCATCAGAGCAGCAAAGAGACACCATCCCAGGCCAAGGGCAGCGGGATAAGGTGACAAGGACCAGATGTACATCTCCTATCCTCAAGCTGCCATGGTCACCAGAACTGAGTGTTCCCACTGACTGTTTAAGCAGCTAAGGATGGGGATGCAGGGCTTGTCACATGAGCACAGCAAAGCTATGGGTCCCCTCTGCCTGTCGTTTCTCATTTACCCACTTGAGTTTGCTGACATGTTCCCTCGTGGATGGGCACGGCTTCAATGGTCCCTGCTCCCCCCCAGGCAGCAGCAACCCCCTTTTGTTTAGAGCATGCCTGCACTTTCAGGAGTTTATAGGCAGGCAGGATATGGGTGCCAGACCTGCTGTCTCACATTCTCTCCCATTTTCTGGCTGTTGTGCTCTTTCATTACAAGCAGGCGTCAGCCTCTAAACCAGCACCAGGTGCCGGGAAACCACGGAGCTCAGTCTGCAAATGTTGGAGCCACAGCCTTGGGGTGGCCATTACCCGCATTCACCAGCATCCCATGGACTGCCACAGCCCTGATCCCCTCCACAAAGTGGGATCTGGTAACAGTAAAATCAGGTTTTGAAACAGAAAGGGCTGCCCATGCTAGGGACCAAAGGGAGGCAAGAGAGACTGTGACACATCAGAAAAGGTGCTGGCTGTGCTTGATGCTGGGGACCAGAGTCCACCAGGTGATGGCACTGGCAAGTTCTGGGATACATCTAGGAGAGAAATGTGGCTGTTGAGTCCAGATCTGTCCCCATACACCTCCCCAGCTTAGTGAGCTGCCTTAATTGCTTTGCAGAGAGCTCTTCCTGTCCAAGGACAGTGCCAGCCCATAAGCACACTACAGATGAAGGGTTGAGTCCCATTTCCCTCATCCAGGGAGAGTTCACTCGCCAGGGGAATTGAAGGGCTGGGACCCCACAAAAGATAACCACCAGTATGAGAAGGCCCCCATGTCCATGGATAGATGGGTCTGTGGGCACATAAACCATTGTAAAGTTCCTGCCCTGCCCTAGTCCCCTCCAATCCAGCCTTCATGAAGAGACCTCTGAGATGTCCCCAGCCTCCAGGGTCCCTCTGCATCCCAGGTTCAAGGGTAGCCCTAATGCATTACTGGCAGTGACACATCTCCCTGGTGGGGTGGGTGCAGAGGCCTGCATAGTGCTGGGTCTGCTCTGCATGCTCCCCACACTGCTCCTGCTGCCCAACTTTCCACCCAGTTCCATCTGGATCTCATTGGGCTCTGGCACTGAGCACCAGCATCAGGAGGTGCCAACAGATGGAAACCATTAGAGGGACTGGGTCGAGGTGTGGGGAGGAGGGGCCCCATGCCAAGTCAGGGGGGCTGTGCAGAGGGTCTCATCCCTGCTGCCAGGCTGGCAAGGGCAGGGCAGATGTCCCAGGCAGCTGCCTGCATCCTCTTGAGTCACCTGGGCAAGGTTCTCTCTCGGCTCCTCTGTGTGCCAGGGGAGAGGTCTGACCTGTTTGGGGAACAGCTCTGCTGATGCTTCATCTCCTTTAAGGGCCGTCCCCAAGGTGGCACCTCAACCGGTGCCACTTGCCTCTCCCCCATCCCAGCACCATCCCAAAGAGGGGATTTGCCTGGGCAGTGCCAACGCTACCCCCTTTATTGGCATCACTGCTCCATCCAGCTACAGCACGGTGGAGAGGGGCAGAGGGATGGGGGGAGTCCCTTCTGCCTGCTGGTGAGGGGTGACAAGCAGGGCTCAGCATCCTCTGCTCAGCAATGCCTGACACCCCTGGGAGCCTGCATACATGGTCCCCCTCAACACTAGGCAGTGAAGGAGGGCTGGCTCAGTGTCTTATCCCCAATTTGTGTTCAGCAGCTCTCAGCGGTGGGGCTGGCCCATTGGCCCAAGTCCAAGGTGCCTTCAGCTGGCTCCTGGCAGGCTTGGGCAGCCCAAAGCTCCTAGGAGCAGAGTCTCTCTTCTTAGGATCCATCCTGCACCCCCAGGTGTGCTGGGGGCTCTGGCAATGCTCATGGCTGTGGGGTGACCCAGAAGTTGTGGGGTCCTTGGGTACCAAGGAGTGGCATCAAGTTCCACATGTGGCCAAGCAGGTGCAGGATGCTGGGATCGGCCAGAGCTCTCTACAGGATCTGGGCCTCTAACAAAAGAAAGGGAAAGGGGGTCAGGAAGGGTGCTGATCTATCCCCTGCTTTCCTACCTCCTGCCCTGCATTCCTCCCATTACCCACCTCCACACCCCAACTCACTTGGCAGTGCCTTCAAGTGGGTGGCAGTGACCAAGAAGTTGTGGGGTTTGCTCTTCTCTTGGCCATGTTTTCTCATCCGGAGCCTGGGGACAGAAAAGCAGCAGCTGAGGACCCCAAGCATCCCCCTTGGGCATTCCCAGTAATCCAGCCCTGCATCCTTATCTAGCTGTGTTGAGCTGAGCCAGGCCACTCCAGTGGGTCAGCTCTAGGGCTACTGCAGGAACCAGTCACAGAAAAAGCAGGGCTGGGATGGGGACAGGGACCAACAGCAGAGGTACAGCACATCAGGGAGAGCCCAGCCATGGCAGGATGAGAGGATCAGCAGGCAGTGCTGAAAAGCAGGGCCCCCAGGGGGCAAAGGCATATAGAGGGATTTCTGCACTGACTCTGGAGCATTGGAGTCCCTAGAACAGCAGGAGTCTTTGGGAAGATGTTAGTAGAAGACACACTTTTGGGGGCAAGAGAAAGGCCCCATGGATGTGGCCTCATCTGGAAGACCCCAGGCAGGCTGGGCAGTATTGCATCTCCTTGGGGCGAGCTGGGAAGAAACACTGATGTAGCAGGAGGGCAAAGAGAGCGTAAACCACCCTTTGGCATCAAGTCTGTTTGTCCAGGGACCCCAGAGCAGGTATGGAGGAGACATGCAACATCCCATGCTGGTTCAGGAGCCAGATGGGATGGGGACAGCAATCACACACAAAAAACCACAGCCTACCAAATGAGGATGGAGATGACAAGAACAGCAGCCAGGATGAAGAAGGCAAAGATCCCCAGGGACACCAGGACAGCCATCTTCTCCAGAGGGTNATGGTGATGACAAGAACAGCAGCCAGGATGAAGAAGGCAAAGATCCCCAGGGACACCAGGACAGCCATCTTCTCCAGAGGGTCACTGCTATCTGTGACAGAAAGATGACCATAGCTGAGGGATGCAACAGACCCTGGTACTTGGGGGATCCTACTGGAAGCTTCTGAATATCCAACCACCCCAGTCACACAGGGTCATGGGGCAGGAGACCCTTCCCATTACTCTCAGCTATGTGTGCCCAGGCAGGCAGCTGCACCCAGGCAGTTGCCACCCCTGCCCACCACCCCCAGGTGCTACTTACTGATGGGCTCAGGGTTGGGAGCCTGAGAGGACTCCTCGGGCAACCCCTCCAGGCTGACATTTGTAGTGGTTTCTTCATTTGCTGTGGTGGTCAGCTCTGGAAGGATAGAGGTGATAGGAGACATTCACCCGAAAGCATGAGTAGCACCCCAGGGACCCACAGAGAGGAGCAAAGAAGGGTGCCCTTGTGTTCCCACTAGCCCAAGGGTCCTCCTGGAATGCTGGTGCTGCTCTGGGAGACCTGCTCTCCCCCAAAACTGTGGAGTGCAATCCTCAAATGGCAAGGCTACAGCCTCATGTGGGGTTGTGAGATCATTTGCCCTCTTGCATCTCTGCTTCCCGCTATGGGGCCAGTTTTTGTGCCAGCTTTTTGGTTCACTTTAAGTCATCCAGAAACAAGGTGATGTTTAGGGAAATGGCTGCCATGTGAAGAGGTGAAGCCCAGTGTGATGGAGGAGCTCTGGGGAAGGCTGCTGACATCCAGAAGGGCTGCTGTGGGCTGCAGCCTGTCCCAAACTCACCTCTGACTGGTGTTGCCCGGACCTCAGCGCTCCACTCGCTCCAGTTCCCTGCATCCAGGAAATCCTTAGCACTTACTTGGACCACATGCTCCAGGCCAGTGAAGGCATCTGTGATAACCTCAGAGAGGTTCACTGTCTCCAGCTGCAGCAGGAAGAGAGAAGCTGTGGGGCAGGCAGGGGCACCTCTGGCTGTCCTCCCTGGCCCTGTGTCCACCCCGCTTTGGGCTTTGCCTTTCCTCACCCACCACTCACCACAGACCAGGAGCGGTGGATGACAGGACGGTACTGGAGCCGAAATCTCAGCTGGAAGTGGGGTTCCTTGGGCCAGGAGGAGGGGTACTTCCAGCTGACATAGAGGCGCCGTGGGGCCAAGGGGATGGGCTCCACAACCAAGCCCTCTGGAGGGTCTGGCTTAACTGCATGGGAGAGGACAGGGAGCCCTTGTCACACCAGGCTGCCATGCAGAGAGGTGCTGGGCTTTCTGCTGCCACCAAGGACTGGATGGCCAAGGGAATGGATAGACAGACAGACTCATGGGGACTCACTGATGGCCTGCATGGTGACATCAAGGAGGCGGAAGCTGGAACCCAGGGGGTTCATCTCGGTGATATTCAGGCGGTAGGAACTCCAGAATTCTGACCTGTGGACAGTGCAGATGCCAGGGCGGGATGGATCCTGCAGGCACAACCCCACGTGCCCATTCTTGTTCCTGCAGAGGATGAGATAGGGTGGCGACATGTCCTCCCTCAGTCATATATTGTTTCTCAGTGCTACCGAGGTGGTGGTACGTAGGCAGACCCCCATGCCAAGACACTAATGGAGGAGGCAGCACCTATTACAAAGGGGACTGGCAGCTACAGTCATCACTCCAAAGGCCAGCACGTCCTTCTGAGAATGACTAAAATGATCCACATCTCAGCCTCACATTCCCTCCTAAGAAAGTCTCTCATCTGGGGTAATCCCTTCTTCCTAATCTGGATCCTCTATAGGACCCTGCTAAGGAGAGTAGCAGAGTGGCAGGGGACACCAGCCCCAAGGGAACAGGACCAATGTGGGAGTCAGTCCCTACCTCCGCTTCTCTTCGCCTGTTAGTGACTTCTTCCTGCAATGGAGAGAGATGGAAAAGCAGATGGTGAGAACCCCACCATGACCCAGAGGAGGGACAGGGCTCTCTGCAATGCAGAGCCGCCCTCCTCTCCCACACTGATACACACAGATGACGTGGCTCAGGGGATTGAGCTAGTGCCAAGGCCAAGCCTGTAGGTGAGCAGCATGACAGGAGAAGCTGCAGGTCTCAGTGGAACAAGATAGGGGGGTGCTCAATAGCGTCCCCTCTATGCCCACTTTGTGTTAAGGGCACAAGGATGCTGATGAAAGCTCCACAGCAGCTGGCTTCATGCCCACCAGAAAGACTCCCAAAGCCCCCTGCCTTGCCTGGCCCCCTTCCCACCAAGCCCTCAATCTCCTGCTCCTGCAGCTTTCAGCAGGGCTGTGCTTTATGAGCTCCGTCTGACTTCAAAGCAGCTTGCTAATTTAGCCTGCTGGGATAATTAGAAGCAGGGATGCTGCCGGGGCTCCTTTCATCCTGAAGTATGCCAAAAAACTCAGCAGCTTGCAGATGACCTGCTTCTCTTTTATAGCTTCTCTGGTGCTGCCAGAGCCTTCGTCAGGGAGAGAGCCTGCCTGTGCTGGTCCTCCATAGCTATTGAGGCACCATCCTTGCAGCAAGCAATTGCTTGGTGCACTGCTCACCCCAAAACAAGAACCACTTTGGGTTGCAGCCTGGTCCTTGGGTGAACTTGGGTCAGATGTCCATCAGGATTTGGTGGATCTCCCTAGTTGGGACCCAGGGCTCACTCCATAAGGCCCTTGGCCCTGTGCTTTGTAGGGGTTCCTCACCTGTAGGTGGTGATGTATCTGGTGGGGAGGAAGGTCTCCACGCTGGAAGTCCAGGAGCAGGAGAAGTTCTCATAGTCAGATGCTCTGCAGGACACAAAGGGCACTCCGGGCAGGTCTGGGGACAGAAGATAAATGACAGTCAGTGATGTATCCCTCATCCTGCAGCACACCCAGTATGCAGGGACCCTATTGTCACCAGTCCCAGTGAGTTCACGCACCCCAATATGCCATCCCATAGATGTGCTACTCACACCCCAGCCGCAGAGACACAGTGTGCAGAAGGTCACCATCCTCGCCATGGCAGCTGTAGGTCCCTGTGTCAGCCAAGGTGGCCTGTGGCAGTACCAGGGCTCCCCGATGGGTGGTCGAGCCCTCTGGCAGTTGTGCATCACCCACTCGCCTCCATTGCACAGGTGAGCTGGGGAGGAGAGACCGGGAGGGCTGTGTCAGAGGATGGGATCTGGGGTCTCACCCTAAGTCTACCAGACAAAGCAGCCCATCAGAAAAATCCCCCAATGAGACTTACCTGGGATGGGCACTGGCACACGACAAGGTCACATCTGCCCCCACCTGTCCGTACTGCACACCTGGAGGGACACATACATCCCCAGATGGGAGTCAGCATCCCACACCACCCCACATGCCAGGGCGAGGGGTGAAGGTGGGCAGCTTGGGGCTAGACCCCATTCCAAAGAAACTGTGGGGATGGCTCTGGGGTCTTGCTTCATGTACAGGGCACTGGGAAGGACTGTTCCCTGTTGGGGCTGAGCAGTGGGCAGTGGTGGGTTGCTTCAAAAAGACCCAGTTGTTTATTTTCCCTCCCACTGATAAGCTTCATGTTGCATTAAAAAGGCAAGAAAATATTACACAATTTTAACATACCAACTCATGGAATGTAGTCTGTGTTGTCTGTTACAGAATATGTATTATATTTATGGTTTTCTAGATTTCAGCAGACTACAGAAAGCCAGTCTTAATATGATTCATGGACAATCATGTGAATCCCTTCCCCTCGTGTCTCTGATCATGCTGGAACACAGGCTGGCATGGACAGCAACAACATCCATGGAAAAAATAATGGTAGTTACATCATTAATTTGTTGAACCTTTGAAAATCAGAACACCAAGACCCATGAGGCCACATTTCATGTGTGTTCTAACTGTGGTAGGTCTGTGTGTACCTGGGGGGGAAGGGGTGCTCCCAGTATCCCCATGGAGTATGGGGGCTTTGTAAAGAACTTGGGGGAGGGGGCTCACCTTCCTCTCCCCAGCCCTCAAGGATGGCTGTGGAGGCTGATGCCAGGGCTGCTGTGAGGAACACCATCACCCTGCCCAGGCCTGGGATGGGGCTGTGCATCTGGAGGAAGAAGAACAGGGAGGAAGAGGGTGTCACTGCCTGTTATTCTGTGGAGTTTGTGGGAGCCACAGCCCAGACCATCCGCACAAGACCATGCTTTCCACATCTCCCTCTCATCTTGCCATGGACAGCACGGGGACTGTACTGTTGGGACCCCAGCAGGGCCAACTGGCAAAGTCCATGACACTACCACAGATGGTCCACAGCTGTTGAGGAGTCCCCGTGCCTGGAGAGGGGACACAAAGGGCAAACAGTGACCGGGAGCCACGTGAGCTGGCAAGGATGAAGGGCTCTTGTTGGGAGCCCTGGCTGACTCCCAGCCCTGGGGTGGTCCACAGATCTGCAACATTGCAGCTGGAGTAGGAAAGAATCAAAGAGAAATCCTGGCTTGTTTTTATGTGGCAGGAGACAGCAATGAGATCAGAGCAGGATCACATGGCCAGAGCAGCAGGTCTGTGAGAGTTCTGACCACAAAGAGAGAGGGCTGGGTGGGGGTGCCACATCACTGGCCATCCTTGTGCCTGTTGCAGACTGGTCTACGTCCTTCTGGGCCATTTTACGTCTCTGGGGCCATAGAGAATGACCCCAAAATCCTTTACTCCCACTGACGAGACCACTAGTGAGGGGGATGCTGAGGATGGAATGTGCACTAGGCTTACCATGGGTCAATCACAGCCATAAGCCCAGGTCTCACAACCCCCATCTGTGTCAGGCTGCATTACCCTGTCCAGCCCAGCCAGCACCTCCTTGTCTGTGCCAGCCACCTGCTCCCTATCCATCCCAGCCAGCACCACCTCATGGCATCCATCCCACTGTATCAGCCACTGTCTGTCCAGTTAGCATCACTTTTTCTGTGCCAGCCAGCAGCACCCTATCCATACCAGGACATCTGTCCTGGCCAGCATTACACCATGTCTGTCAGTCACAATCCCTATCAACCAGCTCCTATCAGGCACAGATAGCTGAGTCATTTCACCCTGGAAGATGCCCCATGCCCACCTCTCACAGACAGACAGGGCTGTTCATTTACACCCATATTATCCTTAATATGATTCTGCTTCCAGCTGCAGATGGACAGGGGCTGAGATAACAGGATGCAGTGAGTTCCCTGCAAGTCCCAAGCACAACCACAGCTTGTGGGCATACACTTGCATCTCCCCGAGCCTCCTGGATTCCACAGATGAGGAAGGATGCTCAGGGGAGGATGCTCCAGCCATGGGAAGACATCCTGGAGCAGCTGCCAGCTCCTTTCCTGCTGGCAGGTGCCCACAGCCACAGTCCAAACCGTAAGGTGAAGAAAATGAGAGTTACAAGATGATGAGCTGCAACCCAGCAAGGGCAAGGAGAGAGGTGTGTGGCACCCAGCATTAGCCCTGTGCTGAACAAACCAAGTAGCTGTGATCACCAGCCCCAAACATAAATAACTTCATGAGACTGTCATAAGCTTTTCCTACCAAACCACCCATAGAAACATTCCCAAGAAACATCACTTAAGAGTCCCCTGCCAAAACTATGCTGGTAACTAACTTGGAACACTTGGCCTCGAAGTAAAATACTTTGGCAATGGGAAAAAAAAGAAAAAAGGAGACTTAAAATACACTTAAAAGCAGCAACCAAAAATAGCTCCAAACACCACATGGGCCAGAGTTAAGGGGTGGGAGTGGTGGTCAGGGAGACAGGGAGAAGGGAGAGTAGTGTATTAGTGTGGAAAGAGATAAATAGTTTTAAAATAAAATCATTTCTTCTCCTGACTGCCATCGGGTTTTGTGCAAATGCTGTGGAGGCTGAAGGCAGAGCTGCTGCCTTCATCACCCACTGTGGCAGGGGGATACAGCTTGGGTGCTGGCTCACTGCTGGCATGAGTTTGCTAGGTCTTTGGGCCCCCTGAGTGCTTCAAGTCCTGCCTGGAAAAATGTTGATACATCCCTGATCCATGGATAGGGGAAGAGGTGGGGGCACAGCATGATTTGAAGCTAGATGCTGCTAATATCCCTGGAGAGCCAAGAGACCCAGAGGCATACCAGATCCCTCCATCCCTCCTCTGCAGACCCTATGCGCAACTGCATCCCAGCCCTTCTACATAGTGACTTCTCAGTGGTCCCTCAAGTCTCACCCTGAGAGCCATCCTACATCCTCCCACCCTCCATCATCCTCTGTTCCAGGGCGCTGCCCTGTATTTCTTACCCTCACCTCAGCACCCTATAAGCTCCTCTGCCTCAGAAGATCTCTTCTGGGCAACCACCAGGCAGCAAAGCACAGGGTAAGGCAGCACCGAGCCTCCCTCAAACATACACAATGACTGAGTAAATGACCCGCCTTAGTGCTGTCAAAGCCTAGCCACAACCGAGCACCACTGAAGGGAGAAGAAACAGGGCAAGCCCTTCCTCTCCTGCCCCCAGGCCACAAACAAAAGGGGAAGCAGCCGCAGAGCAGGGGAAGACCCGGAGCCCTCCCTTTCCCTGGGTGGCAGGGGGCCAGGATCTCTGGGGCCAGCCACAACTGCAAAAGATCCTGCTAAGAGAGGATCCTCTCACTTTTGGCAACCAAATTCCTTCGCCGAAGGGAAAACATACATCAAATGAACACACACCTATGTGAGCTGCCAGGATGCCTTCTCAGTGGCTCTGCGGAGCCACGGATGAACAGGAAAGCAGAGAAAGCATCCCTCTACTCTGGCACCAGTGGTGACACATTCTGGGGACAGACAGTCCCGAGGCAGAGGTCCTGGACCCTAGCCGGGACAGAGGGAACAATCACAGCTTTTCTTTCCTCCCAACATGCAAATTCTGGCCCAAGAGATGTCTGCCACACGCCTCAGGGCTGGGTGACCTCCGGTGGCCACAGCCAGGGCAGGGGGACCCAGCACAACTGAGAGCTGTGGCTTGGCCTTGGCAGGGAGAGCAGCAGGGACAGGCTCTGATCCCTTAGCACAGGACACTCTTGTCACTTGCATGGCCAGAGGGAACAGACTGCACTCTTGGATGCAAGCCAGAAAAACAAGGTGCCACTCTCTACCCTGTGCCAACCCTCAGCATCCTGCTGGGAACCATCTGAGCTCATCCAAAAGTTTTTGGGCAGCTGCAGGAAGAAACACACAGCAGACCCCATTCCTGCATTCAAACCATAACACTGAGAGGCAAAACATCCCCCACAATCACAGTCATGTGCACTGGCAGCAACAACCCTGCAGGGTGTGACAGTCCCCCCAGCACAGCCGCTCTGCGCCATGCCCTGTCATGGCCTGGCAAAGCCTGACACAGATTCCTGGGGGAGGACAACTTTCCATTGTGCTCGGCACTTTGAAAGACAGTGTGGGGTGTTTTTTTTGTATTGTGCCTTTTTTTGGTTTTGCTTTGTTTCATTTGAAGTTGCTCTTCAAAGAGTACAAGCCGCATGCAGACCCAGGGGGTGGTGGTGGAGACACAAGCAGATGATGTCGTGCCGCAGGGATGAAGATGGCAGAGGGGAGACATGGGATGCTCCCCACCGAGCATAGAAAGCTAGGGTGCCTCCTGGCCTCTCCCTGCTGTGCTCTATGGCAGCATCTCCACAATGGAAATGTGGTAAATTATCTAAGGGCACTTGGCAGCTCTGTCCACCACAGTCTTACCCCACCCAGAGACACCCACCTGCAAAAAGCTGCTCTGCAGTGGGTAATGCACAATGCTGGCAAGCTCTAACACCCTGGAGATGGCATCACACTGCACTCTTGCCCCTCACAACCCAGACCCTCCTCTCAGCTAGTGCCTGGCCTGGGAAAGCCAGTTGTGGTGGTATTTCTCAGCAGCAGGAATTTTCCTCTTCTTACTGCAATATTGAGTTGGAATTGCAGCCCCTTCCTATCCCCCTTTCCACCAAGGAGCCATGGCATGGTCTGAGTCCATCCACGTGGTACACACATACATGTATAACTGCTCCCAGCATACTGAAATTACTCCAGTTAAACCAGTAAAACCAGTTGCAGCCTTCCCTTGTGAGGGCAGCATAGTTTTGAATGTAGGGTTAAACCCAGCACAGTCCCTGGGACTACACAGTAGAATTTTATCCCATACAGCCCAGGAGCAGGGTTGAATCTGCCCAGCTGAGGAGTGGCATTAAATCAAATTTAGCCCAGGAGTGGGATTAAATCCAACACTGTTCAAATTTGGGGTTAAACTCTGTGCAGTCTGAATGTATGGTTAAATCCAGCTCAGCCCAGGAGTGGGGTTAAACCCAGCTCAAGTCAAAATGTGGGGTTAGACCCAAACCAGACCAAACACAGGCTTAACGCAGTCCAAATGCATGGCTAAACCAAATGGAGCCCAGGAGTAGGGTTAACCCAAGGTCAGTCTAAAAACAAGGCTAATCCCAGCTCTGCACAAACACGGGGTTAACCCCAGCACTGTCCCAAGAACCATTTCACTTCCACAGTGAAGTACCATGCACATCTCCACCCAACCCAGATGAAGACCCACCCAAATGCTTACAACATCCTCTGGTGATGCCCAGATCACTACACCCCCACTGGTGCCCAAAGCCCATCCCAAAACCTCCTTAAAACCCAAGGGTCACCTCTCTCTTCTGTGGGATTGGCAGATGCTAGCTGGACCCAGTGCTGAGGGACTACCACACACCTCAGCATGTCAGAAGTTTCATAGAAATCAGGCTCTTCTCTTACCCCAACCAGGGAAACTTGCACCCCAATGCCCTCCCCAGCTCCATCTCATGGGATGGAGGAGTCTCTGGCTCCCAGCTGTAACTGGAGGCAATGTCAAGGGCCAAAACAGCAAGGGCTCTGTTAGCAGCCAGCAGCCCCAACACCATGCCAGCTGGCAGGATTGCATTTGGAGTGGGGAGGAGAAGGGGTCCCCTCACTCCCCATCCCCATCCCCACACTCTCACCCTGCAGTCACGTGCCAGAGAAATTCCTAAAAATAACCTCCTGGCTGTAAAGCAACAGTTTCTTTACAGCTGGGATATTAATTTTAGGATGGAGGGATGGAGTTGTGGCACTGGGTCGCAGGATGGGGACAGGCACGGTGCTGGATCCCAGGACACGGGTGGGACCCACTGGCAGGGAGCTGGGCCACCCTGTGATTAGAGCAGGGTGGGAAAGGCTTTTCCTGTCCCGGGAACATTTTTGGATTTGGGACATTTTTTCTGCTCCCAGGCTCAACCCAGCCCAGCAGTGGTTTTGGAGAACCCGCAGCTCCCAGCATAATTGGGCAGCTGGGATCAGCCTGTAACCCAGCATGCCACCTCCTTATCCCCCCCTCCCCAGCAAAATATGCATCCCCCAGAAAAAACTCCACTTCTGTCCTTGAAGCTGACAGAAAAGTATATGCATTCAGGGTACATCCCTAGACATATACATGCTTCACAAAGTCCAGCTCCTTCATCCAGCTCCTTCTGATGGTCCTGATGAACTTCAGCCTGTAGTTGTGAACCTCAGGCAGGAATGGGGCCCCATAGCATCCCACTACCCAGTGCTCCCCCCAATCCTTCCCTCCCCCTGCTCCAGTGCCTGGGAGCCAGTGGGCTCAGCTCCATCCCTGAGGCATGAAGGCACCTGGGTCAGCCAAAACGCCAGGGGGTGTCAAGGCCAAAATAAACAGCTCACCGTGCTGCAGCACGCACGCTCCTCCAGCTACCAATTTGCTGTCCCTCCTTTTGCAAAACAAAATCCCTTTTAGGCTGGAGAGAGGGTTTTATGTATCATTAAGGGCCACCTGGGCGGCCAAAAAAAGCAACCACCGAAGGGTGGCCCATTAACCCTTTGCACCCCATTGGCAGCATCCCTGAGTGGTGGTAGGGTGACAGCTCTAAGTGATGTTTGATGCTGGTGCCAGGTTTTGGTATCTGATAGGACAACCATAGTTTGTTCTCTTCAAGCATGGAAGAAACTCTGCCTACTCTGCTATGGAGAGAGCAGGGGATGCAGTGGATGGCAATGATGGAGGCTGAGGAATCACTTTCCTGCAACCCCTCCCCCCCATCTTCTGCCAGAATAAGAGGTGGAGAAATGGCAACAAGGGAGGAAAAGCAGTGGCAGAAGCCCATCACTGAGTCTGGGGGCTGTGGTGCAGGAGATGGAGGCTGATGGCCTGCTGGAGTTGAGAAGGTTGGAAAAACATGTGCTGTCTCGTTTTCTGCTGGGGGAAAAAAACCCATCCAACCAAGCTCTCCGGAAAGATTAAGTGCAATTGTATCCGAGCTGGGGTGGGGGAAAAGCGGGGCGAAGCAATAAGTGTGCTGACACATCTCCTTCCATGATGCTGGAGAGATGCCCCGGCCCCACTTGTGGCCAGCTTTGTTAGTGGGTTCCTATTGTCTCTCTTTTCTCCCCCTCGCCCCTCTTTTTGGTTCCCCCTCCCACCAACCATCCAGTCCCTATCGGTGTTATAGTTCAGAGTAAACAAAAGCAAGCAGCCTCTCACTCCAAACATTTTAGCTATCCCAAACTTTCTCCGGAGGGGGGCTGCCTGTGGAATTTTCCTCGTCCAAAAGAATTTCGAAATGTTCCCGTTGCAGACTGCTCTGACTGGAGGCCAAGGCAGCTCTGAAATCCTTCACAGAAGGCTTTAGCCGCCCTCTGAGCAGCCTTGGCTCTGGCTGGAGCCACCAAGGACCAGTAGCTGCTGTGTCCCCAAATTCCTCTATGCACAGGGATGCACAAGCCCATAAACTTCCACATACTACAATAGTTTAGTGATGCACTGATGCCTACTCCCTGCCTGGGAGGTGATAGCATGCTCCATCTATCTCTGATGCCAGAGTGGAGGGCACATTGCTGTCCCCCTCATGAGAGGGGAGGAGAAAATGTCCTCCAGGCTAAGTCATAGTGATGGCTGTCACACAAAACTGAATGTTCTCTCTGGCTCACACCATACTATCAGGGTGTGCGTCCCAGTCTCAGAAGAGGTAGGACTCCAATGTGGACATGCAGAGACCCCGAAGAACTCACTAGCCTCCAGCTTAGGGACAAGACAAGGTCTAGGACTCACCAGAAACTGGTGTGAGGGTGCCAGTGTGGCTCAGAAAAATGGCAATGGAGGCTGCAGGGTGGTCTCTGAAACAACCAGAAGATTTAAGTCCCAGAAGAAAGGCAGCAGTTGCAGGGAAGAAGCACTCAAAGCTCAGCCCAGTGTGGATGTGGCTGTCAATGCAAGCCATTATAGTGGCCTGACATGTTGATGTCCCCTGCTTGCTTTCCAGAACAGTCCTCAGATCGATGTCACCGGGTAGGTGGTCCTACAGCCTGACACACACTTGGACATGCTGGGGAGCCCCATAATCCCCCCTCTCCAAGCACACACACATTTTTGGGGCTGTAACCCCTTAATGCACCCTGTCACTTCAGGAAGGCAAAAACCTTACTGGGTATCCACTGCATCTCTCCCCCCTCCCACACTACATCCTGGGCATAGAGCCTCAGAGCCCTCACACCACCAGTGTGAGGCCAGTGCTGGGGGAGATACCTCAGCTCCACGTGGGACAGGGGTCTTGCTGTGGGATGAGTTCTGCTGTGTGCCCACGCTGCCTCTGCACCATCTCCCCACGCTGCCTTGCTGGGCTTTCCTCCTCCTTGGAGGCAGCTCGGTGGCTTGGCGTGGGAACAGACCTTACCCGTACCTCCCCCTACAGCACCTCCAGCAGTCCCCCCCCCCATAAAGGGGCTGGGTAGTGGCTGTGTGGGGAGCAAAGCGCCCAGCACAGCAGATGGGGTCTGTAAGGCAAGGCTCCCCCAGGTGTGTTTTTCTTGGCCGGGGCTCAAACCCATCTAATTACAGC
>VZTY01029964.1:220304-246901 GCA_013400935.1 Turnix velox | reverse complement strand
ATTTGCCAGGGCATGTAGCAAGAGGATGAGGGGCATTGGTTTTAAACTGGAGAAGGGCAGGTTTAGGTTAGACATCAGGAAAAAGTTTTTTACCATGAGGGTGATGAGGCACCAGATTACCCAGGAAGGTGGTGGAGGCCCCGTCCCTGGAAACATTCAAGGCCAGGCTTGATGAGGCTCTGAGCAACCTGATATAGTACAGGATGTCCCTGCTTGCTTCAGAGGGTTTGGACTAGATGGTCTTTGAAGGTCCCTTCCAACCCTATGATTTTATGATAGCGTAAAGAAATTCCTATAGGGAAGATCTGTATGGGTTAAAGCCATTGAATGGCTGCAAAAGCTCAGAAGGAGTTTCCTTAGTTTATGAAATGTTCCATTAAACTCTTTCTAGATACACACTGTTGAGATTTGACATTAACCACTTTCATCATAATAAACATGCATTTTCCACTCAGAGTACCAAATCAGATATTTTAATAAGAAACAAATATGTATATCAGAGTTTTCTGTATCAGACTAGATTGATGTCTTGATGTTGTCCAGAAGATGTATGTTTTCTTTCTCTAGTCATTTTTTTTTTCTCATTTTGCAAAACTTAAACAACTCTTAACAAATACCTCCTGCCACATGGTGGTAGGTCAGATACCTGTGTTATATAAATCTTTATGCTGAGAGTTTATGACATTTTAAACTCAGAGCTTCATTCAACTTGATGACTTTGGCAGCAGCCAATTATGACATTAAACAGTTCAGAGAACTTAACCTAAGACCTAAAATTATATAATTTTGTAATGACTGAATCGCACCTCTCCCAGTTCATTTAGAGCAATTCAGTTCAAAAGTCTTACCCTTCTTAATTACCCCCTTTTAATTTGAAGCTCCAATGTTTCTGTTGCTCAACTGTATCTACTTATTAAAAATTATCAATTAAAAATAACCTTCAGGCTTCCAGGAGCTATATGACTGTCCATGTACTATTGGAGCAAAAAAATGGAATATTGTTGCTGTAACTGTAGAGGCCAATGACTAAAGAGCATGTGTTTTATGGGTTTTTTAGTGGATCATATTATTTTAAATGTGACAAAAGAGTTACTTCAACTATGCATTCCCAACATGAAAACTATGCGGTTTCAGTAGATAGATGACGTAGTTTGATGTCACATACCTCAATAAAATCCTAAATACTTAGGATTAAACCTAGGTCTTTCCTCATGGTACCATGTCCTCCCCATTTTTCTCTGTCTTTCTGGAAACTCACTGGCTCTAAAATGTTGTGTTGGACATCAGTTGAGCCTAGAAGACCAGACTTTTGCAGGTTGCTTAAAGTACATCATGTCTTAAGTGCCCTTGACAAAACTCAGGGGATGAGGGAGTTCTGGTAGGAAAGTAAATCAATGGAGAAAAATTTTCTAAAACTTCAAAAATAGTAAAGCCGAAGCTAAATCATAGAATCATAGAATCACAGAATAGTTTGGGTTGGAAGGGACCTTAAAGATCATCGAGTTCCAAACCCCTACCATAGGCAGGGACAAAAAAAACCTGCAAAACATAACAAATTCCCATCAAGGATAAGCAGATAATTAGGGGCAATCAACATGGATTCACCAAGGGGAAGTCATGCTTGACCAACTCCATAACCTTTTAGGAAGACATAAGCAAGTGGGTAAATGATAGTAAAGCAGTGGATGTGGTCTACCTTCTTTTCTGGATTGTCAGAGAGTAAAAGAATGACTTGTTTGAAGTTGTGGGCTAAGGAGGAGAGCTGGAAAGACCAAGCTGTAGAAGACATGGGGCAGAGCAAGACATATAGTTTCATGATAGTTGGAGCAACAACACAAGATGATGTGAGAAAAAGAAGTACACCTCAAATTAGAAGAAGCAGAAGCCAGAAAAGGCTTTTATGTGCCATAAAGATTTACTTATCTCTCTCTTTGAAAGCTTAAATGCATGTCCCTGTTTCTGAACAGTGCACATTCAGATTCTGCCAAAACAGATGGAGTTATTTCCAGTAATCAGATTTTTAAAACCAGCTTTATCATAAACAGTTTATATGGAAATGTATAGATTAGTTAGAAAATAAGCTGCACAGAAAAGAAGATGTACAGGTAGATTGTTAAAAATGTAGAAGTTGTAATGCTTTGCATTTTGAAGTAATAACTTTATAGTTCTTGCTATGTTCTTCATGTGTGCTTCAATTGGATTTGAAACCTGGTTTGAACATCTGCAGCACACAGTCTGGCAGATCTTAGGTAAAATATATTGCATCTTGTTTAAAATAACATAGTGTCTCAAGTTCCTGAGGAGTGAGAAAACCCTCCTTGTTAAATATTTACCACTTGAGTGCTCAACATCTCCAATTAGCTAAGAATGGTGATGTCAGTGGACACTTCCCAAGGTTAGCTGCCTCAATATTTGTACAGATCTAATCTGAAGTCCTTTTCTTGAGAAGAGGAACAGATCCAAACTCAACAAATTGTCATTGACAAATGACCACAGCAGTCTAAGGATAAAAGAAGGGCAAGTATTCAATAGAGAAAGAGAACATGAACATTAACAGAATAAACCTGACCTATTTAGTGTGTTTAACCCTCTGTGATTTCTTGGGGTTGGATTACTTATTAGCAAGTAAAACTCAGGATTTTTGAGTAATTCTCTTAATTTAGACACCTAACAGCTGCAATTTAACTGAGAGTGAGTTTTTATGTTGTTTGTGGGTTGCTTTGGTGTTTATTCCCTGAAAGGATGAGGAATAGAATCATAGAATGTGTTGGAAGGGACCTTAAAGATCATCTAGTTCCAGCACCCCTGCCATGGGCAGGGACACCTCCCACTAGATCAGATTGCTCAACGCCTCATCCAGCCTGGCCTTTAACAGCTCCAGAGAGGGGGCATCCACAACCTCTCTGAGAAACTTGTTCCATTGTTTCACCACCCTCACTGTAAAGAATTTCTTTCTTATATCTAGCCTGAATCTTCCCTCTTCCAATTTGCATCCATTAGTCCTAGTCCTCCCATCCTATATCCCATATATTAGTGCCTTTCTGTAGGCCCCCTTCAGGTGTTGATAAGCCACTATGAGGTCCCCCCTGAGACTCCTCTTCTCCAGGCTGAGCAACCCCAATTCCTTCAGCCTGTCCTCAATAAGGGAGTTGCTCTAGTCCTCTGATCATCTTTGTGGCCATCCTCTGGACCCACTCCAACAGCCCAGTGTCCTTCTTACATTGAAGGCTCCAGAACTGGACACAACACTCCAGGTGTGGCCTCACCAGAGCCAAGTGGAGGGACAAAAACCACCTCTCTTGACCTGTTGGTCACACTTCTCTTCATGCAGCCCAGGATTCAGTTGGCCTTCTGAGCTGCAAACGCACACTGCACACATTAAGATGCAGCATTAGGATTGGGTGCCTTCCAGGTGGCATGCCACTCTGCGTTAAAAGCTCAATTAGCGAGTCTTTTTCTATTTTGGTTGCATCCATTTTGCCAACCGCATGCTTTATTATGGAAGGGACAATGCCAGACTTCCCCACCCTTGTGGCCCCTACTGCATTGCTCAAAGAGCTAGGTCATGTGAATATGAGAGGGAAAAAAGACCAAGTTTTTCATCACTGCCTGATACCATGGGGCTCAGTGTGGACTTCAGAAGTGTGTTACTGCAGACTGTTGGATGAGCAGCTGAGGTGATCTCTGGAGAGCTCACCTGGGCACGATGCCTGCTGGGCTGGAAGGAAAGGACCAGCCATGGCTGCAAGCTGTTAAACAAGAAGGGGCATTGTTGGAGCAAAGCAACAATAATGCCAGTCTCTACATAAACAAACCCAGTAGCCTAATATTGAGAATCAGATTTGGAATAATTTCTAAACAGAGCCCTTCATCCTTATGGAAAAGGGGGTGAGGAAACCTAGTTCATTTAAATTAGCTAGCACAACCTCCTCTGAGCCCAGCCTGTATGAATTATTGCGTTAAGCTGTCTTCAGAACAAAATTAGACCTCTGTTTTTCAATGCCAGTTTCCTGGTCAAAACACAGGCAGACAAGGACAAACAAGAAATCTAGGGTGTACATGGGCCAGATATATGTTTCAGATCTCATAGTTCCAGAGTTCAAGCTTGATGTAGTTGCCAAGTCTATTAAGGAACATTTCTGTGTGCAGGCTAGCTCATGAAGGCTGTTTCCTGTTTCTGTAATTTGCAGAATCATTCACAATATTAATAATGAGTCAATTTGGCCATTTTCCCAGTCATGCAATATAGCCATTTTTTAATTTTTTAGAGCTTCAATACCCACCTTTCTTTGTAATGGTGTTATTAAAAAATCTAGATGTAGTTTTTAAAATTTTAATGTATGTAAAGTGTTAGGGCAACTTCACTTTAAATCTGCTTTCTAGAATGAAACTGAACAAAACAACAGCAACAAAGTAAAAAAAAAAAAAAAGAAAAGAGAAACAATTCGTTCTCTTCATTGTTTGTTTGTGGAAAACATCTTTTGCCAAACTCCTTAGAGTGTGCTGAACACTACCTTATCAAAATGCATGTATGTATCTTTTTTTGTTATTAAATGCGTAGATGTGTACCAAAGCAAAAGTTTCTTATAAATCATCGCTTTTGATCACATTTTCAAGCATTTGCTCTACAATATTTCCCTATGGCACCTATGAAAATCTTATGTCTCAGAATGTCATACAATATTTCTTATACAGAGAAAGTTATTTTTGTCACTGCACATATCTGTTTGTAATATAAACCTCCAATTTTTAAAATGTCAATAGAGGTGATGATTTCATTTGACTGCACCAGACTGCCCACTCACTCTATGGACAGAGCACAAAGTCTATAAAAACATGTATCTGTGGGATGAAATGATGAAAAGAAGGAAGATTTAACAGTTTTTCCTTTTTTTTCCAGTGTTGACTGCTTACTTTCTTTTCACTAAAACAATAAAACTCAGAGTAGTTAATAGTTTATGTAAACATACATTTATTTTTCAGTCTCATATTTGATATACTTAAGAAAATAATCTAAATCTAAATAAAATTTAGTTGAAAGTAATATTATTAGACAGTAGTGTTGTAAGTATTGATATTCAAAAATTATATCCTCAGCTATCATTTATAAGGAAAACTGAGGGAAATCCAGATATTGTGCTAGTGACAAAACAATATGCAGTTATTTGAGGGGGGAGGGTCCCTTTATTAGAATGAAACCTACATTAATTAGAAGAAATATTTTAATTTCAATAGCACATTCTTCAAATCTCTGCCCCCAAAAATCCTTGCACACACCTACATTCTTTTTATGGACAGTACAAAGGAGGATAATAGATGCCTATGAAAGTAACTAGTGAAATTCTGCATTAGGATAATCTGTCACCCATTTCCATTTTTTCTGAAGAAAGCAAGCATAATCAAAAGCCTAAATGACAAAGAGTTGACAGTAAGATTCTGTAGTAAATGATTCCAGAGTCGCTGGCCTGCGGAGATGCTGAAGAAGTCCCCAGCAGACCTGATTAATTCCAGTTTCTCCAGCTGCCAGGGGAGCAGAGGCTAAGCAGTTTCACAGAGAGGAGCCTATTACCACTACTAGGCTGAAATAGATCTAATCAACTCACAGCCGCTCAAAAGAAAACTTTACAGGTTTAGCTCACTAAGGCAGTGCTTTAAAATGATGACTACAAAGGATCATGGGAGTCTGAAAGCATTTAGTCTTTATTGCAGCTCAAGGAAATTTTCTGCTGTGGTTAGGCCATGCTAATTTACTGAACATGACAATGCCTCCCAGATTGTATGACATCATTTCAGTAATGGGCCTGGTCCTCTTAGCTAAATATTTCTACTACTACTTTTTAATTTCTAAATATTTAATTTATTGAAATACTTGGGATTAATTAGGTTTACCATTTGAAATCTATGGGCTAGCCTGCTTTATCATACAATTTAAATGAAGATGCCACATAATTTTCCATGTCAATGACAGAAAAAATGTATTTATCTTATTTATTTATTATTATTTTTGGATAATGAACTCTAGAAATACTCTTTAAATTTCATACCAGTTGCGCACTGTCTTAAATATTTTACTGGGCTTAACAATTTTATGAGTTAGAATTATTTTAAAAACAAAAACTCCAGCAGAGTGCATTTAACTTATTTTGACTGATAACAATTAGACATTCAAAAAAATGAAACCTTCAAAACTTTCTTATTTCTTGTGTTCATTCTTTTGTTCATTTGTTGTTAGTTTTTTGAGTCCTCCAGTCCCCAGGCAGAATGTCTAAGTAAGGAAAATACACATGTAGTTTGTTAGATTAAGAAAATAATCCTGTCAGGTCTTTCTCAGAATTCTACTGAAAACCTGCCTTAACAGATAAAATCTGCTGTTTTAAAAACAACCAGTATTTGGAGACTTTGAGCATAAGTAGTTGCATGATAAAATAATGTAAAGATGTAATGTGATGCACACAATGTGCTAGTCAGTTCTTTAAGGATGTTAGTATTTTATTATTTGACTAACCTCCCAAGTTATCTAAAGTGGAAGCATACAGCAGAATGGTTTTGAAAAAAAAAAAACAAAAAAATAAACAAAAAAAAAAAAAAAAAAAAAAACAAAAAAAACCCCAAAACAAGTCAGTTGTGGCTCTGATGGGGAAGGAGGGGCAGTGAAGAAGGAGCATTGAATCAAGTTGGATGGAGGCTGGCATCAAGTACTGGGAGCTGAGGGGTTGCTGGAAGCTGCCACTGGCCTAAATACAGCTCAACTTGCTAATCGCGGGGTTACCAGCTGCTCTGTGCGTGGCTGCTTTTGTGAAATAAGCTTGGCATTTACAATTCGTGGCACAGTTGAAAAGTGCTGTGTGCTGGAAGCAGCATCATTCACATTCATTTTATCAGGGGGCTAAAGGACAGGGGAGGCTGAGCTCTCTCTACCTCAGGAACACAATAGGTGAGATTTAATATCTCACAACTGCAAAGTTCCCAGGAAAAAAAAATGAGAAGCTGGAAACAGAATGAAACTTTTCAGTATTAACGGCACTTTTTTCATACACAAAACATATCCAATGTATCTTTCAACCACTGTAAAAATTGGACATTCATCTATCTACTACCAGGTATTTTTTATTCCAAGAACTGACCTTTGGGATTTAACAGGGGGAAAAAAGAAACTGATTGCAACAACCCAGTGATCCACTGCACAATAGACATACGAAGAATCGACTTTAAAAGGAGGGCAAAGGATTTTTTTTCTTTTCCCATATCATTTCACATGCTTTTAATAAGTTACAAGAAAAGTGCTGCAAATGAGGGTAGAACACTTATTAGCAGCAGCAGTTTAAGTAATTTCTGGAAGTGAATAAAAACTCAGAACCCTCCTTTATTACTCATTCTTCTTCCCACAACAGTTCTGGAGGATGATAGGGAATACTGCGTTGCGCAGCATACTTTGGACAAGGAATTACAGTAGGAACATTAGACAAGGCAAAGATCCATTTTGCCAAGCAAGTAGAAATAGGAAACAGCATCGCCCTGTAAATTGAAAAAGTAAGGCAGCATATTTGTGATTTGTAGATGGCCAAATAAATTAGGTAGGAGTGAGAACGGTAGGGCTTTTAATGTCCTCAGATGAGTCAGATGAGCTGAGTGGGTTGGTTGTAAAAGATGGAATGAACTACAACCAAGAACATGGGAGACAAGACTGGAAGTGACTTGAAATTTGCATTTAAACAAGAATTTCAAGCATACAGCAATATCCCTGATAAAATCAGTGAGATGAAAATGTTACCCAACCAGGACAGTCTGTCAGTACTCCAATTTGCTGACATTACAAATGTTAAAACACTAGGGATAGACACTGGTATGGACAGTGAACTTTTTCTATCCTCTCTTTTCTACTAACACAAAATATCTATAAATTAGAAATCTGCCTCCTTGGGAAGCTGTAGAGAGCATAGAGAGCAATAGGGTTGTCCCTTAGTCTCCTCCTCTCTACACTAGACAAACCTCAAATGCTCCTCAAATGTCACTCCTTCCAGTCCTTTCAATAGCCTTGTTACCCTCCTCTGGATGCCCTCATGGACCTTCACATCCCTCTTAAATTGCAGGGCCCAGAACTACACACAGTGATGTGGAGGAAATATGGGCAGAGAGTCTAGCACAGAGAGATATTTGTCTGAAAACACTTCATGTTGTCTCCTTTTCTACTAAAGCATGTTAGGTGCAAAGAGGAAGACAAAAATATTCAGTATTTTTCAATTTGCTACAGCTTCAACAGCTGGAAAGCTGCTAGAGGTATCAAGTACCCAGGGCTGAGAGCGCACCAAGGGGACTGTCAGGGCAGGATCTCACTGCCAGAAGCCATCTCACCCTTGACTGGGCCACCTCTGAGCTGGCCTTGACCCTGGAGGACAAATCCTGAGGAGCAGGGATGCCCACAGTGCCCCAGCATGGAAATTTGTGATGGTCCACACTGTATCGTGGTATATGCCACAAGAGCAACACCTTGTTTATTATGCGTGTTGTGATGTTGCTAATGTGTATCCAGTGTCTCCAATCAATGTCATGCATCGCACAATAGCTTGTGAAGCAATAGAGCTGTCAATGAAGGAAGTAGTAATAGACCACAATGGGAATTTCAATGCACAACAGGATCCATTACTGGCATGGTAATGGTCAGGACAAGGGTGGAACAACAAACATTGAATACAAATATGTACGTGTGTGTATATCTACACACATACATGTATATAACACATAAATCCTTATGTGTCCACAATATGTTTATGAGCATGTATAGAATCACACAATACAAAATCTTAAAATAATATGTACATTGTTTTATAAGGTACACATTAATTTACTTTGGGCAAGGAGATTTGGGTTTGGTGAGGTTTTTTTCCTCTGAGAATGTTATGATGTCACCTGAATATGTAAACAAGCTGTTAGCAGCTGTGAAGATTTTGATGGGCTTCTAAGAGATTGCTCTGGATGTAGGCGGACAGAGGAAATCTAGGAGGGCAATTCAGTACAACAGTATTATAAAAATATAAGGTAAACCATGGCAAATAAAATGTCAACCAAAACATGTTCTATGTGTTAACAAAATATGGCTCGTTGATTAAAAGGTTCTGTTTCCTAATGCATACAATATATATTGGCAACTATCTTGCCTCTGTATTCTTTTAATGCTCCTTTTGGAGACATCCTACTGAGTATAATACAACAATATCTCTACCCATCCACCTGTCAAGCATCTTAACTGGCATCCATGACTGTAGATTCATAATACTCATATTTAATAGAAAATTGTACTTTTCCCTTGGAATCACTCAGAACTCCACAGAAAACAAGTTTATCTATCAACCTCACAAATCCTACTTGATTTTATCCTTGTTCATGTCTTTACCGTGTAGTAGATTTTGTTTACTGATTGCACACTATTTACCACGTAGGCTGGGCATGTTTTCAAGTTGCTGTTAGGAAAACATTATTTTGATACTAATTGCACAAAATACATTCAATCAGGTAACGCGATATGCCTTAATTGGCTTACAATAGATTTTGAGTAAAACAACCAAAGAGTTAAGTTTTTAAGACATCATTCAGATGCTGTGCAAAGTGTTACCAGACAATGAAAAGATTCTTCTTTCCCAGGTGAGGCCTCAGAGTTGGGGCTGACAACACGTGAAGAGATTTCTGAAAGAGCATTGTATCTCCAGACAGGCTTTGCAGTCTTTCTAGAAGCTGCAGGAAAAGGCCAAAATAGATAATAGAAGTAAATCTTAGGCCTATTTTAAGAGGCACCCTCCACTTGTTAATGCTATCTTATCAATGGACTTCAAGCTACTACACCTCTTTGTGTTATTACAGATCATAAGCAATTTTCACAAGACTATGTGTGTTAATTTCTTTTCTCCTGGTTAGGTCTCTCCTTTGGTAAATGTAGTCTGCCTGCTAAACATCCTCGCATCCTTAGCTCTTTATAATGTGCTTTTTCCCTCTTTCTTATCCTCCAGCATGTGCTGCTGAAAACTGCAAGCTATCATGTTGTCTCACGATTTATCACATGGCTATCACCACCATATATATGGTTTAAGCACAAATACTGTGCATTACCACAAAGGGTGTCACTGTGCTGTTTCTCCTCACTGTCACCAGGTAGAGGACTACCAAATTTTATAAATCTTGTAAGGACTTAACTGAAAAAATTATGTACTTCACATGGAATAATAAAAAATTTTAGGTGTTGTGGACATTAAAACTTTGTCCTTAGGAACACAAAGCACCAACTGTTCTAAGGTTAAGCTGGAGAATACTGGTGGATTCTGAAAGAGGAAGAAAAGCCAGTGGTGATCTGAGTACAGCACATACATCCAGAATCCATGTTATCTTTGCATTTCTGGTTTACTCTAAGTTTTTAGTTTCTGTTCATAAGTTTCCACGTTTCCATGATTGAAATGGAATATCACTACAAATGCTGGCTAGCTATCTCCACTTGTTTGTGATGATTTTTTTCCATTTCTAAAAGCTCAGAGTACTAAAAGTCAATTAAGGAAAAAAGACATCTTCAGAAGTCTACTTAATGTTGTAGAGCCCATCAGATAAAAATGTGTCTGTATCCAATACAGTTCTGTCCCTAGCAGAAGACTGTTTTGTTAGCCAACTGAATATGTATAAATAGAAAAGCCAGGAATTATCACAGTCAGGAGAAAACTCCCAATATCTGAAGCTAAGCAGCAGGAATGGAGGTCTCCTACTAGCCTATGTAACCTTTGTTTCTTTTGTACTACAGAGAAGGAGCTCACATATGGCTCTGTCAAACCACAGATCTGTGAATCATAACCCTCACAACCTCTAAACTTCATGGCACAGGAAGATGACAAGTTTGGTTGTTATAGGTAGTCATAACAATGTGGCAGACACATATAGGTTAGGCTTATCGCTCAGTCTTGCACAGAATAGATTTATCTAAGTAAAGCAATATAAAGTTTGGATTTGACACACCTTGTGTAGACACAAAGTAGTTAACTGATCTCAGAAATGGTGCTGTAAACGGCGTGCTTCTGTCAAGGTCTCACAACGATAAGCTGTGACCCTTTGCTATTTAACATCTTATCAACTGCCAGGGAGAAAACATGAACTAGTGATTGACAAATTTTGTAGATGACATAAAGATTGGAGGAGAAGTAGATGATGATAAGAGAGCAGCATTATTCCTTAGAGAGATTAGAACCTCTTGGGAAACTGGACCCCCATTCTAACAAAACACATTTCACTGCTGCATACCTCTGTGAAGAGAGGAGGTTGGGTGTGCTTTTAAGATGAGGAACTCTGTTCTGAGAAGCGATGATACTGAGAAAGACTTCAGGCTACAGTGGAAAATCTCTAGACTGCAAATTTTCCGTGCAGCACTATGATTAGAAAGGCTAAGGTATGAAATCTAAATAAATAAAAAAGTAATTAAGAGAAGCATAGATTACGTCACCTCTACTTGGCAATAAAGAGAAGATCACTGCCAAGTACAGCTGATAAATCTGTGAGCTGAAGCCTTCTATAGCCAAAATCTGAGCTCTTTTTAGAAGACCTAATTGATGTGCCATGTTGATATCTACCTCCATATCATCAGAAAGTAAGCTTTTCTGTGGGACTACTCCGGAATAGGAGTCTGGAGCACATGCTTTGTGAAAATTCAAGAACACAATTTAAATGTGCTGTACTGGAGACCATGTCTGTTTCTTTTCTCAAGCAGAACTTGTTCTCGTAGGACTTTCTTAATTAGTGCAGAAGGCAGTCAAAACTAGAATGGAATTTATTTTAAAAATGCAAACAGAGAGTCATACAGTATTTGCACTATTTCCCCTCTTTTTTAACAAGTCAGTCAGCAACACTTCATCTCCTCAACTGCAGCTAGACACTTAAGTCGCCTTGCAATGATTAATATCTATTTATTTCAGATATTAAGTGTCTATCACTTTGATATCTAAGCACCTACCTGAATATTAAACTTCATAATATTGAAAGAATATAGAAATGTTGCAGCACAATCTGTCTGTATTTACTTTATGGCAGCTTAATCACTGATTAAATACTAGTAACAATATGAAGATTGACACATGAGCCAGAGGAGAAGGAAAGATAACTGCACAAAGGTGAATTGCTGTAACTAAGAATTGTTCTTGTCCCCTTCAGAGTATGACTTTCAGCAGGGAAACCAGATTTCTTTTTTGGGCTGTCTCCTGGAACTCCACAAAACTAATCAAGTGAGGAGGATGAACCAAATTTTTGTCAGTGATACTCCTACTGACAGCAAGGAAATCAGACATTCTGCCTTCAAATACTATTCAGTTCTAAAAAACAGAATTCTGAGTGGAAAAGGAAATGATACTTAACTGCAGTTTGAAGATTTAACTTCAGCCATCCCTTGTAAGGGCCTGGGGTTCCCATGAATCCTTGCAAATTCAGTCATTATAATGCATAGTTGAACATTTGGAGTGCATCTTCACTTAGCTGCGAGTCCTAAACAAAGTTTTCTTCTCAACATAAAGTATTTAAATCTAATCAAAGGATCTGATAGAGGTATAAAGGATTGAAATATGGTGTTACTATCCACTGCAGAAAAAAAAGGAAAACACACTGTTAATATTAGGCTTACCTTGCTTTTCGTGGACAGCAAGCTGATAGAAGTAAAGGTTGGTCTCACTACACCAAAATTGCTGTTGCAAGGAATTTCTGGCAGGCAGAAGGCAAAGATAAGTATATAAATAAATGCAGATTTTCAGGAAAATAATAGAACAGAATTAAGTTGTTCTGAAAATTAACCAATAATTTTCAACAGATCAAGTTCTTCTGTGATATACATTTAAGAATTAAACTTAAATTAGCTCTTTAAAGTGGCCGTGTGACTTTAATTATTCAAAATGTACACAAATTTAATGAGTTTTTAAATATTAAAACTATTCTCTATTGTCACCACCGTGAGCTCTTAATTTACAGAGCAATTAAGTCAGGACCCTCATTTATCAGTACATGTGCGTTTGTTGAAAACATAGTCAGTTTTTATTAATTGATGCTATAGAAATACTGAGGTAAAATTAATGTGTGTGCTTCAGAGGTCATGCTGGCGATAGTAGGTAGCTAGCAAGGAGCAAGACGTGAGATAAATAAGTAACTGCTGTTCCCTGATTACACTGGAGATAGCTGAAATATTAAGTGGCACAATGGGCACTATGCTTAGCCAAAACGCTTGCAAACAAATGCCCCCTGAGTTTTCTCTGGCAAGCATCTGTCATGGCAGTAGCTGAGAAATGGGGAAACTTCAAAGCTTTAGTTTCTGATTATTAGCAGAGTGTGTAGTGTAATGTTCTTACATTTTTATGTAAACTCACAGTTGATGAGCTGAGAGGGTAGAATTAAAAAATACTTCAGCTTGCCTTTGTTCTTTGGGACGTAGCTGACAGGAATGTTAGCAGCTAGGAGTCTCCCGAGTGTCTATCAGCTTGTGAATTACAGGGAGTAAAGGGGCCAAATTTGCAAAAGAATCAGGTGAATAGCTACAGAATTGGAGCACTTCTTTTTTTTGTTTTTCTACTTTTTCCTCCCCCAGCACCCAGTGATGCATCTAGGAAAGCTCTGTGATGGCACAAAAAGTGACTGGAAAGTAGGTTAAGCATAAATATGAGCACAGCCTGGGTATGCAGAGATTTTGGGAGACCACTGGTCCGTTGCAGAGCATTAGCCCTTTTGCTTCTTGCACTGTCAGAATCCTCTATACCAACCTTCGCATCTCCTCTGCTATCCCAGTATTTGTCCAGTAAATATAGATTTACAGTAGAGACATTCAAATCAAAAAATGAAAGATTTAAAAAAAAAAAAAAAGAAGAAGAAGAAAAATCTGGACAGGACCTCCTGCTTTGCATGCTTGTGTTTGGAGTTAAAAACTTTAGAAGCCTGATATTAGCAAACAATAGTGTTAGTGGAAATCTCTTCCACTAAATCAAATGGCAGTTCAGAATGGGAGCTCTGTTTCCTTTGAAGTGTATCTCCAGAAGAAGCACAGACCAACCTCAGCTGGATAAGAACTGCTGAAATGCCCTCCTGCCCTGTGCTCCAAAAAAGCAGCACAGCTTGCTGATTAGACTGTGTGAAAAAGGTGGGAGAGGTGGGAAACTTCAACTTCCTTAAGGTTAGAGTATGTCATTTGACAAATCTTGGTAATATACTGAAAAAGCTCTGTTCTTCTCTTTTGTTGTCAAAGAATTTCAATAGATTAGAGAGAAACATCTTTCATGAGATCAGGCAGTTTAGCTTTTTTATGCCACGGTAGGTTGAAATATTTTATATTTAGTTATTGTTACAAATTATTTTTCTTACATTGGAGTAAGGCCAATTGATCTGTGAGTCTCCAGATTGCCTGTGTGCCTTTTTGAAGGCCTGGTGATACATTGCGGTCATTTTTATGGAAAAGTGCATTTCTCGTAATTGACCATTTCAATGTTTATTTGGAACTTTTACAATGGGTGATCCCAGATCTTTTTTTTTCTCGTTCTTTGTAATTTTCTTTAATATTCTTTTCTTTTGACAACTTGATCTCTGATATCGCCTTGTGTTTATTATCTGAAAATAATTGGCTTAGAGAAAGGCATCTCCATAGTGAATGCAGATGCAAAGAAATTGCTTCATTTTTATGCAATATTCTTAATTGTTCTCTTTATCTTTAGTGGTCCAATGTCTGACCAAACCATTTGCAAGCTCTTTGAAATTGTGTGTGTACTACTAGATGTGTGTGGGGGAGGGATAAATAGGATGTATTTATAATTCAGAGCTGGGAGAGTAGTGTAGAATCCTTCTTTTGGAACATTTACCAACCAGCTTCTCCTTTTCCTGCTCTTTATTCACTCCTTAACCAAAGAAGTTTTGATTTGAAATACGGGGTCAATGAGCTGCTGCTGATCTAGGAGTGGGATATGATCCTAGCAATCTCCCCACCTATTTGGGGAGCCAAATATTTGTTGTCCATCAATAACTGCCAATAAAGTGATTTTAATTGCTGCTGCTGTTTTCCTAGACATGTTGTATGACAGTAAGACCAATGCTAGATCATTTCTGATTTGGGAATGCATCAGCCTTAATGTTACAGTGTACCTTGCTTCATCCTTTCATTTATGAATCTCATAAATCTGTCCTCATCTATCCTGAATATATGATTTTGGGCCAGGACAATGAACTGTGCAGCCGCTAAGAAAAGGACCACCAGTATTTTGACACTTCTGATAGATGTTGTCTCACAGTCACAAGGTGGAGATCCTGGTCTTCTTAATCATACAAAAGTCCTACTTATTCTGAAATTTTTCATTCATTCTCTGCTACATATCAAACACCATTGTACTAAGGGCTGTACAGATCCAGCAGCTGGAGGGAAAAAAAGAAAAAAAAAGAAAAAATTCTTAGCCTAAATATTTGTGGTGTGTCCCAATCCCAGGAATTTTGTACTTAGTTTTGTACTTCATCCCCTTTTTCTTGAGACTGGACACTGCCACACAGCCAAGGAGGCTTTAGACCTAAAGCTATATAAAATGCTCAGTTTGAATTGAGGACAACAGACAGAACTGATCTTTATTGAAGACTGTTGTACTGTTCAACAAAACACTCCTCTCCTTCAATACACGTGTGAAATCTTGGTCTGACTTAAAGCCAAGTTTCCCCTTTATTCTCTGTATTTCAGAGCATCTCAGGAAATTTCAGAATCTTAATCATAACCTCTGAGCAAAAGTGTTCTCTTGTGCCTGGCTGTCACATACGTCAGGCTACTTTTAAATGGTAAATGATATAACTCTTCCCAATAATTTCAGAAATATTACTCTGCATAGATTTCTTTAGGCATCAGTGCACAGGCTACTATGACGGCCTTATAGAACTCAGACCCAGAGCAGATATCTGTGGTGGGTGTGCAGCTAAATCATCTCTTGTGTCTGATCCTGGTGATTCCTGCAACCCACACTGACTACGAGCAAAACTGAGCACATGGCAAATGTCATAGAAATGGTCAGAATCTCTTAGGCGTAGACAGACTGGTAAAGGAGTAAGATACACTCAGAGATTATGTGATTTGTTCAAGGACATTTAATAGCCCTGTGGCAGATCCAGGCAGGCAGGAAAACCCTGTGCACCAGGACACAAAAACCTGTGCCTTGCACTTCCTTCCATGAAAAATCAAGTTCAGAGAGCAGGTCATTAGAATGCTCCATTTACTAAGGATTTTCCTCAATGAAAATAATGTTGATGCAAATAGATGGAAAGATTAAATTACTTCAGATGGACTTGACTCCTACTTTGCACTGTTACTCTCTATTTCTATGGCATATGAGCAAAGATGCAAGAACATCTAGGGCAAACATTCAGCCTCAAGTCCTGATGGCAAACGTGGAGCTGTGGCACTGCAAAGGCATTTCTTAAGTTTATCTCCATGACCCCTAAATAATATTATGTCTCACTGCACTATGAGCTTTCCCATCTGCTCTGGGCTAGATGGTATCCTCCTCCTTGTGACATCTTTCACTGCAACCAAGCTCCTGACTAAAGAAATAAAGTGACTCCATCCATTCCCAGCAGTTAAGGTTAAAGAGTTGCACTTGGTTCTAAATCTCAGCTGCTAATGCTCTCTTGACCTTTGACTCGCCTTAGCACGGTGAAGTTTGATGGGCCCATGCCAAGCCGTCTTCTGTAACCCATGAGTTGGTTAATATACTCCCATTTCTCATTCAGACAGCCAACAGAGGCAAAAAAGGCAGCGGGGCAACAAATGCTGTCTCCTGCAAATGCTGGGTAATAAATTGCTCTTTCAGTAGTGCAGAAGACAGATTTTTCTTTCTTTTGCTTCTTTCCTCCTTTTGCACCAATGGGTCACCAATGGGAAGCTCACTTTCCCACCTGGCCCCAGTTGACCGTGCCCATAAATTTGCCTATGCAATGCCTGTTTACGGGTCGCTGCTGGAACATGGGGATGGGTGCTTTTTCTAAGCACCGGGTAGATAATCACGGTAATTGATGTTTGGAGCTGCTCGCTCCTAGGAGCAGAGGGTCTCTTTCTCCCAGTGAGGCCCTGCTCCATGTTATCAGTCCAGCCCATAATTAAATATCACTCTTTTACAATATGTTTCAGACTCCTTAATGAGTCTAAAGCAGAAATAGTCACCTCTTTCCCCTTTGAGCTTTATTTGCTTGTTATTAAACAATGTTATTGAGCTGCCTTCTTTCTCTATGTTGCCAAACCTGCATCATTTCCGTTTTATAATTGCACAATTAGAGTCAGTGCTTTGCTTTCATACATCAGCAGGACCTGAGAGAGAGAGAGAGAGAGAGAGAAAGGGGAAAAAAAAATCAGGTGTTCACAGACAACTCAAATGCATCTTATTTTCATTAACTACCAGATTTTGCAAAATGGGAAGCTATTTATCATGATCTGTTTTCTACCACCAGCCACCCCCACCACCCCACTCTGGTGACTTTCGCTATGACCTTGTGCTGTATTGTTAAGGGTCCAATTTGCTCATTGTTACTTGCCTGCATAATTCTATGCACCTCCCCCACCATCTTTTTCTTTTTTTTTTTTTTCCCAAGCAAAATCCAGTCATTTATATTCTGAGACTAAATGGTATTCCTCCTCCCCTACAGCCTCCCCCAAAAAGGAAAGGGGGGGGTTGGGAGGAAAGCAAGCCATATAACACTAGTAATTCCTTCTAACAAATTTCCACAGATGCCCCCCTCCTTACACACACGCACACTCTCTCTCTCCCTCTCTCTCTCTCTCGCACACACACACACATACTCGCTCTCACACGCACACCCTTAAGCTGCTCTAAGCAGTGTATTAAGTAGCTGAAGAAAATCCATTCACATTCTGCTGTGTCGCTTTCTTCTCAAGTCATGAACCCATCACAGACTTTTTCTAGCTGTAGGTTGCCACGGTGAAGATTTACAATGCCAGTTATTCATACATCTGCCTTCTCTTTTTTCCCCCCTTATTCTTAAATCCCTTGGGCGAGGGCAACCTTGATACTGAGACTCGTAAAATTCATGCAGGCTTATCATCCTTGGTGAAGGCTTCAGGCGTGCATTACCGTATCCAACTGCCTGCTCACCGCCATGACAGAACTGGGCCTATAGCTTTTATTTCTAACAGGGGAAAAATGTATTAATGTGCTAAACAGAAAAGACAGCTTAAATGTTTTGAGGAAAAGAACAATAACTAACATTATCCCTTTCTCCTAATGATTTTTAAATTTGTTTTAATTACTCTGCTCCCCACAGAATAGCATAAATTTGAAACCTTTTTTTTTTTTTTTTAAAGCACCCTTTAATTTGTGTGGAACAGTGTCCTGGAAGTCCAATCACACTGCAGAGGGAAGTATGGTACTAATAGAGCCTCTGAACTCCACATCAAAGTAATGAATGCAACAAATCTGAAATGAATTTTAAATGTAAATTTTAAAGTATTTTTGGATTTTTTTCCCAGATTTTTTTCCTGTATTTGTAAAAACTTGGTATAAAAATGAGCATTTTCTAGAAGGTTGATGGAGAGATTAATGTATCAGTTTTACCAATCAGAAACAAAAAACTAAAACATAAGAATTCCAAACAAATTAAAAGTGTTCAGTTACAAAGTTGCATGATAAACATGAAGTCTGGAAAAAATGTTAATCACTGTGATTATAATTTTGTTATAATCATAATTTGCTAGAACACTAATCACATTCTTTACATTTATCTGTTATTTTCCAAAGATTACTTGTCCTGAGGATGGAGTAGTCCCCTATGTGTAGTTCAGGTATGAAAACCAGAGGGTTTTGTTTCAGAATTTGGTTTTGTTTGTCTATTTCCAATAGACCAAAATCATGCTAAAACAACTAATTCTTGCAAGGAGGCAAATTGCTGGATGCTGCATTTAAAGACCTGCACACCTCTTCTGTTTCCTTTGGATGAATGCATGCAGTTTTAAATCTATTGCTTTGCTTTACTAGCTGTTTTGAAAGAGGTTGTGATTTTAGGAAGCATCCCAAAAAGCCTTTCGACATGCCCATGTGCAAGTGAAGCCAATGTAGCTAGAAAGCGTGAGAGTTACATTGAAAAAGGGATGAAGCTGGAGTGCCGCCTTCAGAAGATCCCAAGGTGCTTGACAGACTTTTTCAGGAAAATTGTGACTCGCAGTTTCAGAAAGTAGTTTTGAAGACACAAAATTATTCATAGAGAAATGAAACCTCATGTCCTCTGAGAAGTCGCACCCCATTATCCTCATCCTTTTTTCCCCTTTTGCGTTTTATTGTTGCTTTAAATGTTTCAAAACTGTTTCAGCCATTATGCTGTCAAAAGTGTCTTTTCAATCTCAGATCCATATCTTCTGACATCCCAAGACAGCTACAACAGAAAAGAAGACTTGTGTTGATGTTACTCAGTCAGCATTAAGTTGTCACAAGTGCTGTCTCACTTCATCTCAGTAGTGATGCCTAGAGCCCACTCGTACCACCATCTGCCTGCTCAGAGGTGACATCCCCGTTTGCATGATGAAGCACTCTTTACAGGGCTCTTCTCTCAAGTCCACAGGGCTCTGACAGCAGCACATCCTGCTCAGCATGCCACCTATAATCACCTGCAAGCAGCATTTCTCAGTGAAACAGTCATGCCAGGCTTCTGATGCTTTGAATCAGAAGCACAAATAAGAATTTCTACGTTGATATGTCACCAGTGAGGCAGTTGTTCTTCCACTTCGGTAGATGCAAAATGCTGTGGTTTCCAATCGTGTCCTAAAATTACCTCAGGGTCATCTGACTTCTCCGGCTAGGGGAGGTGCTTTCTGATCACCCCTTTCCCACAGAAGGGGGTACTCCATGGCGCAGCCCAAATGAATGTTTACATACCTTGCATGGAAACTATGGGGCAGGGAGAGGTGTTCTGCTTACCCTTATGCTGATTCATACTAGGAAATTGTTAAGGCATGTACATGTCACTGTACAAGGACATGTATCTAGGTCTCACAGCAAACACATTGCTTTTGGAGGTCTCTGTAATGTAATATGAGCTCAGATTACTAGGAGAGACAGAGGCATCTGCAGACACTGCTGCTTTTGCTTAGAGGTGCTTGCTGGTGTTGGGATTCCACCATGCTTCTTGCAGATGCTCTTTTCTTTGCCAAGGGGCTCAAAGGATCATCAAGTCCAATCCCTTCAAGCAACAGGCTACTGTGAATCAATCTGTCTAGAAGAGCAACCCCCTCATATATCTCAGGTTGTAACATGCCCCTCAGCATCCTGCACTTTGCTTTAGACTGTAAGTAAAGAGACCAGAAGTCACAATTACAACCTGACACAGAAAGAAAGATATTTCAAGGGCATCACAAAGTCCTTAAGTTCCTGTAGCAGCAGAACTGTCTGGAAGCCTAAGCTCCTCAACAGTGTAGGAGTTACTAGCACTACTTGCTGCCAATTAGTCTTTGTGTGTGGTGAGAATCCTCCTCCAGACTGCCTTGCAAAGGGCTCACCTCCCAGATATTTCAACTAGAAATCCAGGCTGTTTGGCTCAAGCAGCAAATGAAGCTCATGCTTTTTCTCCTTGCAAAGATGTAGTCCAGCAAAGGTGGTAAGCAGTGAGAACCACATATGTATCAGTGATATTTCCTACCGACACACCTTTTCCTGGTTGAATTTACTCTAAAGGTCAACAGAAGCTGGAACTAGTATGCTCGGCACATTTGGCCCTTTAATTTTTCTTCCACAAAAAGTAACTCTGAGCATGGCTAATTGTTTCACCCAGTGAAAGGCTTGGTAGTTCCCCAGTATTACTCCTTCTTGCCATTGTCTCGATTGATCCATTGGACAAGAGTCTCCAAACCAGAGACTTCTTGTTAGTTAGATGTGCTTTCCATTTAAGGGGTCGGAACTGGAGGTATTTCCCAGTATCATCCTATTCCAGTGTTCCATATGAGCACTTCATTCTAGGCTGCAGTACACAGGTCAAATAGCCAAGCATTTTCAGTGCAGAGATTGAATATATCGTCAAATATTAAATTGAAGGCCTTCAGAATATGGGAATTTCAGACTGCCAGAAGGAAAGAAATTGATAGATCCAAAAATTAGAAATCTGAGTAATTTCTTCCAAATAAGTTTGTATTCTTAGATGCATCCTTTATCACAGTTAATGTGAACTGGTGCTGGCTTTAATTTTTTTTATTATTATTATTTCATTTGTATACCACCACATTGCTTATTTGAGGATATTCCTCAGCATTTCAAAGTGAGGTAATAAGGGAGTTATATAAAACAAATCACTTGAGGGATTTTGTTACATGCAGAATGTACTAACTGGTGGAGATATACCAGAGAGGAAAGAAATTAGGCAAAATTTTAAGTGCCTAAAAAAACAATGTGGATATGATGCTGTTCGGTCTGTCTGATTGGGAATTACTATATGTTATTATGTTAGGCAAAAGTGGAAGTGATTATATAGAAACTATCACTTCTCCACCTTGTTTAAGAGTGCATAAATATGATAGAGCTCTGGTTCCAGTGATTTGAGGTGGAGGACAATAGTTTTCTTCAGTAGGTTAGCCAGAAGGTTGTTTCATATGAAGTTTTGAAGGCCTCTGCCTACGTGAAACATGGGGGGAAGTGGTTCAGACCACAGATGCTCAGCAAAGCTTGCAATTAGCTCAATACTCCTGATGTTAAAAACTTTCTATGTCGCTCTTTTCAATACACCAGCAGTGAAAAAATTTATGCACTGCCCATCTAATATTTTTCTGGAATGTCATGTATAAGAAAGTCAGATACAATTTCACCAGTCAGTGCAGAGGAAGATTTTAAAAATACTTTCTTTACTGCACAATATTAACTTCTGGAATGGGACTCCATATTATTCTGTATTATCAAGAGTCCTTACTAGTCATTGAAGAATCATAAACATTAAATACCTATCAGTTTGGTCCATATATTAAATATCTGTTGATGCACCAAGTATCTTGAGAACTTATTAAGTCCCCATCACTGTTTAGCATTCCTGGTTTGGCAGTATTTTGTTTGTGTTGTAACAGGAAAACCAGAGTAACTTTATGAAAGCTTACTAGTCTCAAACAACTTCAGAACATTTCAGCAGTGACTACCCAATAAAAGTTATTTAGAATCTAAAGGGTTTGTCACCATGTAGTAAAAAAAAAAAACCAAAAAAACAGTAGGGCGTTTTGAAAGTTTTCCTTGCAAAAAGCAAGGAGATTTAGGACGAAGCTTCTCTGTCTTGTATTCAGACATAGTTGCTGCATTCCATGAGCAAGTTGTGCAGTCATTCAGAACAAAAGCATTGGCTTGCCTATCCATCCCTATCCTGAATAAATAACAGCCTTTTTTGAGGTAATGTTCATGATGTGTTTCCAAATTTGTTGAGTCTGTTTGCACATTTAGAAAAAATGACATGTGTTTCTTGTACAGAATACACTAAATCACCCTCTAACAGTTTTTTAGGTGAAGCTCAAGAATATCTTTCCCTTTCAGATTTTCTGTGTATGATAGATGTGATGTTTTTGTTCTACATATGCTGGTAGATAGGGTATTACAAGATTGATATATTGTTTCCTACCTGAAATTTACTTGGGCAACTGGCTTGCCCATTGAAGGCTGCAATTCAAGCTAGATTTTGTCAGAAAGCCCAGAGCCTTTAGGCTTGGTCACTTGCCATATGTCAATAACAATCAATTCTCTGTGTGCTTTTTACCTTTGATGTTTTGGAGTTGTTTTTCTTTCCTTCTTCTTTTCTTTTAATTTGTCTTCTCTCTTGTATTTCCTGTATCTCTATTTCAACATCACAAATACAATTAATAGAGCCAGCGAAGATGATAAAGATAATAAAACCAGCAAAGAAGAGAAAGGGAGAAAAGAAAACTGATCATGGCCTTGAGGTTATATTTTGTGTGGAAAATAAGCCAAGATTCTTCCCTCTGCAATGGGTGTTTAGCACAGCACTAATGAGAGCCTGTAACTGCATGGGACTCCTTTGCACGGTTTAAGTGTGCTTCTGAGATATAAGATGCTGAAGCATCAGGCCCCCAGGGAACATACTCTGTCTTAGGTGGCTTCAAAAACCAGTATTGGCACCCTTTGAATTATGGGCAAATCACAGGTGGGCTAGAAAGAAGGCTAGGAAGAGCCTGACCCTGTTTTCTGCCTCAATGTGGTTGATCAGGGCTCTGAGAAAGCCAAGAGAGTGAGTGTAAGGCCTCTCACATTTACATTGACTGTTAAATCCAGGCTACAGAGAGGACAAATACGACTTCTGGCCATCTTTACTCCAACTTCTCTGCACTTATCAAATAATAATCCTTCTTTGCCTCAAAGTATTTACTCATAGAAGTAAATTTTGTTGAACAGGTAGCGCTTGAAAAACAGTGTTTTCAGATGAAAAGTTTCTCTTTAGGGCAGAGACTATGTACTTTACTTGTCTTATAGCAGCTTTGCACATCAATAGCTCTGAGTAGAAAATAAATACAATAGGTACCATATACTGATCCCATACTTGTTTTTACACGTGTACAGCCCTGGCAGACATACATATATTTGGGAGGGGGGAAAATACAGACATAGATAAAAAATTAAAGAAATTAACGTCCAGGTATATGCTTTTGCACTTGGTATTTCATTTATTAAACTTTAGATGATACTCTCTTTGAAAGCAATCATTTTAGTTTGTTTTTTCTTTATTTGCATTACACAGCACACCTGGTAGAAAGGATATTTAAGTAGTGAAGGACTTGCAGCATCAGTAATTAATAGGTCCCATTATGCTAACTCTCAGGCAAGTTTAGGACATCTTAGATGCTAGATAAGAGATGAATAATTTGAAGTAATTTTCCTGTAATCATGCCAATCACTTCAGCAAAGTAGTTATTAAATGAAACAGTATTATGATGAATTATAGGACATCTATTGAATATCTTTTCTTACCATCTACTTATAGTGCCTGATGCTGAAAAGAGGCAAACATGTGAATGCTCCTTCCCAGTAAAATATGCACACTTCTCACTGTAAATAATAGTTTGTTTAGCAAACCTTGGTTTTTTAATGAGGCCTAGAGACAGATTTTTACTAGTCTCATACTCTGTACTGCTACAGAAGATCATCCAGTTTTACATTTTCTTTAAAGGTAGATATTAGCAGGAATGAGTCACCGCTGATGACAAGGAATTTTTCTAGTTCAAATTTGCTGAAGTGATTAAATATTATTTATCTAATTAAATGCTCAAAACAGATCATTATTGAAAGGAATAAATTTAGTGGATTTGTTGAGCAGTGTTAGCTGAAATGTAACTGCACATCATTTGACTTTTTAACATTTTATTATATCTAATAAGTCTTTCTGTGCTTAATTAAATCAACTTATTTTTTACAGCTAATTTAACATGATTTCATTTTAGTTACAGCTTTTGCATCAGATATGTAGAAAGCCAACTGTATACCCAAATTAAGCTTATGCTGCTCAGGTGTTCTGCTGTACTTCTTACCTCTCTATCTGCTATTGATACATGACCTATTTTTTAGTGTTTTCTCATCTTTCACTGCAGAAAGGTTACTCATTTGTTAATTATAATCCATTTAAAATACTAAAGTAAAAAAATTATACCATATGGTCATAAAACATTTAATAATTCTGTCATATGTAACAAGCTTGGAAAATCAACTTTTTTTTCTTGGCATAGGATTTTGCATGGTGTCAAAAAATACCAAATAGGAATACAAGATTAATTCTCCTCAGGCTGCCTGGGTAACTTAATCTGCATGTGTCTGGGTGAAGGTAGGGCTAGACATGCTAGTGTACATAAAGCTTTCCTTTTTCCAAGGTTAAACCTTATCTTCATAGGTTTTGCCTGTTGTTCCAGAACTTTTCAGTCTGGTTTTTGTAGTTGTTCCATTAAAAACAATTAATTGGCTTCATCCCTTTAAAAACTCTGAGAGCTTTAGCCTCTTTGCTGAATGGTATCCCACCATAGGGGTAGACTAGGGTGGGAGATGAGATATTCAGAGTCAGTGATTGCAGCGGCTTGAATCACTGTCACTCCTTCAGCAGGATTATGGATGGACCACACTAGAATGTGTGAGATCAGAACCAGACTGAGGACAACTCTATATGGGTTAAAAAAAAAGGCATTTTATAGAACTGGGCAGCCTACTCACTGGCCAGCTGTTCCAGCTGAGATGTTTTAAGAGACATTGCTCCTTCAGAATCTAACTGAAGAGAGCAAAGTTCACTGGGTGAGTAGACAGGAGCTTCTGATAGATCACTGTCCAATCCAAATATCTGTTTTTCCATCACAAATAGTTTAATAATTTTTTTTGCAGAAAAGTTTAGGAATGCTTTGAAAGACTGACTTTCATAGCTCATAATACTAGTTTTAAATAGTTATCAGTTTTTAACCTAAACAAAAATAAAACTGCCTGAAGTTTTAAACTCCTGGGTGGAGGACTGAACAGAGATACATTTTAGCCTGCTCACATGTAGTACATTATTTTTCCTGCCTTACTTACCCATAACCATTTCTGCATATAGAGAAAACTGCCCTAACGCTTGGGCTTAAATTCCCCAGAGTAACTGCTCATGATCGCAAATTTGGCTAAGGGATTTTTTTCATTACCCTCAAACATTTCCCTTTCACCTCCAACCTCTAGGCAGAGCCATCGCTTTCCCTTTAGAGCGGCAGGAGCATAAAGCCATGGGGCCATCGGGGCTGGCTGTGCCTGACCCCGAGGGCCCTTCTGTCAATCACTGCCTCCCCATCCCTTGCTCTCTTTCACACCAGGCAGCTGTACCCATCGCTGTCAACCAGGTAACAACCAGCAAACAATAGAGGCCTGAATGCCTGGTCTAGACACTCTTTTAGCCACTTATTTGCTGCTCTTGGCAGCTGTTGAAGCATAAATAAGCAGTTTGTAATCAGAAAGCTGACATCATTGCAGCTCAGCTGAGAGGGGGAATTGTTGCTGTGCACTGAGCTGCTTTCCCTCCTCTTTTCTTCCTCCCTCCCCCCTCCCTCCTCGGTTCATTTTGTGACAACAGATTCTGGGGTGGGGATGCAGATTTCTGCCGGGCTAAGCTGGCTTTTCTTTTTATTTTTGGAGTACAATGAAGCAGGTCATGGAAAAAAAAAAGGCACGCATGCAGCAATGTAGTTTGCAACTACCAAAACTGAAAGAAAAAAAAAAAGAAAAAAAAGTGGATAAAGCATGGAAGACCTCACCTGCAAGTAAATGGTGAAGTGCTGTTGCACACATTCAGAATGTACTTCAAGGCTTTCAAATGTTTTGAATTTAAAGAACAGTATTTTAACAAATTGATCATAAAATGGGCAGCTAGGTAGAGAATGTTCCCTGTGCTGATCGGTATTTTTACCTTTGCATTTTCTTTTTTTATCCCCTGGAAGGAAAGAGAAGGTAAAAAACACTCCTAGCAGGGCTGAGTGAACACTTTCTTACAAATTCTGTTTTGTGCCAGCGTGCCTCTGGTTCTGCTTTCCAAATGTCCAGCTACACGTCTCCCATGGCTGCAAACATTTGTTGTTTGAGTACATTTCATGCACTTTTAAC